>JAMPIV010005673.1:0-109838 GCA_024509875.1 Oreohelix idahoensis
GTCGGTCTGTCTGTTTGTCTGTCTGTCTGTCTGTCAAAATTCACTCCCTACGGTAGTATCTGCTGTGGGACTCAAAGCTGCTCACGTCTGGTCAAATCTCTCGCATACACTGGAAAACACAACGAGTCCCTAGTCATTCAGTAGAAGACTGTTCCAATGTTTCACGAGTTCTTATAACACACCATCTGATTATGCCTGAAATCACTGTCTAATTTACTGTATGAGGAATTCGATTTTTGTCAATCATTGTTTTTTTGTTTTGGTTTTGGTTGTTTGTCTGTCGGTTTTTTTTTTCTCATTTAATTTGTTTGTTTGTTTTTAATTTATTTTAAAAACATACTTTGATTATGATGAATATATATTGCAAATGTATGATGTTATATTACTTTTAATGATAAATGACTAAATAATGCTTGCAGTAAATGGGGGGATGAAAGGATACAGTATGCATGATGAGAGAGAGAGAGAGAGAGAGAGAGAGGAAGGGCAGAATGTCAGACGGACCTACGTGCCCAATTCTTAACCCAGTGAAAATAAAGTTCTATCTATCTATCTATCTATCTATCTATCTATCTATCTATCTATCTATCTATCTATCTATCTATCTATCTATCTATCTATCTATCTATCTATCTATCTATCTATCTATTTGTTCTACTTGGTCTGTCTGCCTGCCTGTCAGTCTGTCTATATATCTATCTATTTGTCTGCCTGTCTGTCTGTCTGTAATTCTGCCTGCCTGCCTGTCTGTCTGTAATTCCGCCTGTCTGTCTGTCTGCCTGTCTGTCTGCCTGCCTGTCTGTCTGCCTGCCTGTTTGACTTTCTACCTGCCTGCCTGCCTGTCTGTCTGCCTGCCTGTCACTTTGGAGCATACAAACCCAGACGTCATTTCATAACCCTTTTCATTATCCCCATTACATATTTATTTATTACATTGCAAGGCTGACATATTTACATTCTTTTCATTTGGTTGTTCAACAGGTTTATCTTCTATCTGCTTGGACCTAAGGGCAGTCTCCAAGGCAACCAGGAAAGTGGCCGATGCCTTTCCACCATGTTTGCAGATGATGTAAGTACTACAGTGTGTACACAGATGATGTAAGTACTACAGTGTGTACACAGATGATGTAAGTACTACATTGTGTACACAGATGAGGTAAGTACTACAGTGTGTACACAGATGATGTATGTTCTACGGTGTGTACACAGATGAGGTAAGTACTACAGTGTGTACACAGATGAGGTAAGTACTACAGTGTGTACACATAATGTAATGTTATTCATTTCCATTTTCGATTCTAATGGAGCATGGAGCCACCAATGAAGCTGATTCAGTTGAAAGAAGCCTACACCAAAGCTACTCGTGAACTTTTGTGCCAGTGGTTTCTGTAGCCATGTATCTCTTACAACAGTGGTTCCCAAACTGTGCGCCTCGGCGCCCTGGTGCGCCGTGGCTAGTTTACAGGGGCGCCGGAAAATATTGGAACATTTTTACTGAAATTACACTTAGCCCACGTGGTTTTAGAATCAGACCATCGATGTGTTGATGCGATGATAGGAAGGACACCTAACGGACACTGTACAAACCACTAACTGTTTCGCTTTTCATAGTAATACTATTGTTCCAAATTATTACTTTATTAATACTTTTTATAAAAATTGTTTGTGAATTTGAAATACGTGTTTCATTTATTTTTTTTAGTTAACCAACCTAACCGCACCAACTGCGCACTGCAACTGTTAGGTAGGTTTATGTTCTGACTTGGGGCGCCGTGGAAAAATCATGGTACACTAAGGGCGCCGTGAACCGAAAAAGTTTGGGAACCACTGTCTTACAACCTGTTGGAAGGGTTAACAATCCTATTCTTTCTCTGTCTCCTTTGAGACCATCGGGAGCCGCGGTAGCATAGTGGTTAGTGCACTGGCTTCCTAGCTCAGTGGTCTATGGTTCGATCCCCAGATGAGGTGGGATTTTTTTTAGGCCGCAAACGGCTCCTGGGTCGACCCAGCCCCAACTGGGTACCAGAGCAACTCTGGGAAGGTTAAGGCGGCCGGCGTGATGTTGACCACGTCACCCCTAGTCTGCCGATGGTCAAGAAAATATGGGCCTAACACCATATTCCCAATATGCCTCAATGGGCGTGTAACGGGATCTTTTACCTTTCCTTTTTGAGACCATCGGGAACTGCTCGAGGCATATACGATGTAAGCAACAACGTGTATCTGGAGCATGTAAGTGTTAGAGTTATATGGGTGATGTATGTAAGTATCAGCACATACAGATAGGCTGTAAATATTAGCCTGTGTCGTTGATGATGTAAGTATTACAGTGTGTGTGGTTGATAAAGCATCACTATGTTGTGGTATGTGTGTCAGCTTGAATGTTGATTAAGTATCACATTGCGTGTTTTGTCACGGGTTGCCTCCCCTTAGGTTCTGCAGTAGTGGTCCAACAGTGGCCAAAACTCAAGAGTGACTGATGTTAGTCTTCAAAGGTGTCTACTTTTGCACAAGATTACTCTTAGCAGAGTTGTAGATAGAAGGATAATGATGCTTCTACCTCCAGGCTGTTTCACTAGATATTCAGAAAAGCGAGAACAATGCTGCATTGGCTGAGCACGTTAACTGTAGTATCTGCAGTCAACTTTTGTAAAGGATAGGGTTATCTTATGATTCGTTAGCTCGTTCAAGCCCCCAGCTGAGTTAATTCAGCGAATTTCCTCTTATTATTATTTAGCTCTGCTTACGTGCAGTAAAGAAATTGTCTGAGACATACGGATACAACAGATTCAAAATAATTAAATCACCATTAAATTTGGATAGATGTAAGTAACAAATTTAATAATCAATTAGGTTTTAACCGGTATTAACAATTGAATAATTCTTTAACAAAAACTGGTATCATATGATGTTAATGGTGATTAATATAAGGGAAAGTTTCACTTGGCAGCTTTTATTTGTACACATAGCTGCTGGGGTTTCTGCTCCCGCTGGTGTTTTGGCTCTTCGCAGATAGGTGACTGGATCGCTCGCATCCCTGGTCAAGATTAAGAGTTGCAGCACGTTCTATCTGCTTGATAGAAGACAAAGAACTGGGCCTACCACGGAAATGGCACGTAATCAGTACTCGCAACAAATGTAACTGACTACTTCTGGAGAGGAAAAGAGATAGACCCAATCATTATGTGACAGTGTGGATGATAAAATATCAGTGCGTATGTTGTGATGCTTGCGGGAATATCCATTTATGGAATTGGCTTCGAGAGTGTTGAGGATTGTAGCATGGTTTGCAAGAATCTGGGTTTGAGCTCGATTCGGATGGTTGCACCATGAAACACCTCGGGTGAATAAATAAATGAAATATACCGCGTATATTGATGCATCACGCGTTAGACATAGTAACGAGGGTCGTTGTGTAACCTTCAATGCAAATGGCAGTGTTTCAAAATATGTGGCATGGCCACTTAGCCAAAGTGTTTTAAAGATGTGGTATAACCACTCAAGTGTGATAGTGCATAACTAGGAAGTTATATTTAAAGCAGAAATAAAGAATGTATAAGGACCCTTTAGTCTGAAAATATAAGACGGCAATATTAGCTGCAATAATTTATGATTAACGCAAGTCGTAAAATATGAAACGCAGTTAGAATATGTAGGGCTGATTAAGCCTGGCTTTGAATGCCAAAATAAATTTATATATTAGACAGTGTATCTAATAGAACTAGCAGAATGTTTAATTCTGTAAAAATACAAGAATTATGCTAAACAGCTTTGGTGGAAATATAATCGAACGTTAATTATAACGACAATGTATCGGACATGCAATGTCTGTGAAAATATAGACTCTACGCTATAATGTATCCAGTGTTCTTGATGTGAACTATATTAAGTATTGTCTGTGGTTCATGATGGAAAAATGAATCCTTATTAAATTATTATGTCGTCAAAAACTGGTCTTATTCAGTAACGTATTCAAGGTGTAGCAAAATATGCGAGAATAAACGCTCAATTCAGTACGATTTAGGCATAAAACGATAATAAATACATTAGCCCGCATGTGTCTGACGGTTGGCATCTTCGAAGCCAGCAGCGCTGTTTTTTGCACAGTGCTAAGCCTATAGAACGATTTCACGGAAAAAGTCTGACACGCTTTAGTTTCGTTTTCGAGAAACACTACTAATATTTAACTTTTGCCCAAGCTGCTGTATACACTTTGTAGTCTAGCCTTACAATTAACTATTGGCGGAAGCATACCGCAATATAGCTATCTGAAGTAACACTTTCTGTCAACTTTGTAGCAAAATTAGTAGGAATCCTTACATTTTTTGGTAGTATTACACGATACAAGGCTAACTAGTAACGCAAATTATTAACCCGCCCCGTCTACACCCCGCTTCGCTGACACAGTCTGCAACGCATATATTCACACTGCGGAAAAGCCAGCCAAGGCATCACCACGCAGACAATTTTATTTCCTCCTAGTGGTAGCATTTCTGATGTAACTAAAACAAGTAGTTATTTGAAAAATACATGCTCGCAAGATGAAGGAGAGGAAAGATGGCGGACTTGTGTAAAATTTTATTTGACGATGGACGATGACATAAATTGGAAATTTTAAACCATTATGAAGTTCCCCATAAGAATTATATGGTAGTATGACGTAGAGTTAGCTGAGTAAGAATGTACTTTAAATAATATGATAGTCCCAGTATTAGAGAAGTTATTGAAGAAATACTAATATCTAAGAACACACGACCAGACACACTGGCGTTCCTGCTCATGTTTTTTTGGTAACGTTAGGGGGACGCGAGCTGGAAAAAGAGGCAGGGAGGTACATTCAAATTCGCTTGGGGTAAACAGAGTATGAATGGGAAAGGGGAGCGGTAGGAGAAATGTAATCCTAAACGTGATATCTTTTTGTATTGGGCATGACTAGAGCAGACTAGCCAATCGACCACCAGTTATTCAAAAAATTATTGAGGCTTTGACTATTTTCATACGATTGACTAGGGCTTGTAGTTATTAGCAAAAGGCTTTGACTATTCATTGCCAGTTGAACTAATATTTTTCATTCAGCTGTGTTAAACTGCATTTGAAGCTGAATTCAAGTAGTAGAACGTTACGATTGGCTAGTGCTGGTAATAGGTTTAGCAAAAGGCTTTGACTATTCATTGCCAGTTGACAACTAATATTTGTATACAGATAGCGCTGTTCTAAAAACAGCTGTGTTAATTTTAAACTTAAATAAAGAATAAATTCACAAATCTGTGCAGTTCGGAGGTAGAAGCTGCTGGCCATTTCTGTGATGTTCTCACGACAAAATCAGCGTCATTTGTTTATATGACTCATTTCTTCCCTATTGTGGTAATGGATATGTTTGAAATGAAATTTACAAAGTTCAAGTATTGTTTGGAATCTTCCACCCCAGCATTCCAACTTACAAAGTTACGATACTGCTAACATATTGGGGGCCAGAATTTTATAAAAAGCATAACAATGGACATGTCAGAGGAAGCAGAGCAGACATTGTTGAGTCCACACATTAAACGGTATCTGACTGATGTATGTTGTTATAATTATGTTGACATATTATTGTATTAAAATAGTTTAGCAAGCCTCTGTGTTCAATGAACACTGTTTAACATGCCTGAAGCAAATATAAGTGTAAAGAAAAGAAGAGAAGATCATATCACAGGAAATGTGGTTACTCCACATTATTGTATGGAGGAAAAGTATGTGAACGTACAGTGGCGTATCTACTATAAGGACTTGAGGTGTGGTCACAACAAGGTGGGAGTCCTGTACAATACGGGGCGAGTGCATTTGTAAGGCACGCGAGGCTGACCCCATACCCACATAGGAAATTAAGTGTTAGAATAAATGATCAGAGATAAAAGGCCAGGGTGTCCTTTTGTTGCAGAGGGTCTATGTTCCTGTTGCCGGCTGGTGACAGGAAACCTGCTGAGTACATATAAACGCCAACCAGTCTCCAATTAGACTTATATGCTGTCGAATATCCAGTAGGAGCTTTGGCGAGTGTTGAACTTGAAATTTCTGCAACTACCCATTGAATTATCTTACAACAAGGACTCCCAGGTGAAGAGTTAAACATCTGGGACATCTCTGACATTTTCTTGTGTTTCAAAATATTACACAGGAATTTTATGGGGTAGGATGAACTACAGCCCTCATATACAGTGACTCTCCCGTTAGATAAATGAAGTGAACTCTGTAATATTTCATACAGGAAGGACATTTATAAATACATAATAACTTTTAGTTATTGGGCAGATTGTCCCAACATTTTTTAATTGTTCTTTTCTGTAAACTATCTTGTCCTTATTTTCAAAGACCTGTCCACAAGCTATGAATGGACAGGCAAAATAAATTGTAAATATTTGTTCAAAGAAAATCTTAACTGCTAGTTATTAACTTCTTTAATAGAAACTTAAAGTATTTGATTGTTGTGTACCATCATTCATTTCTCCCCTAGACACTAGGTACACCATACACCATACACTAGAGCCATAAGAGTGACCGTGTGAGACCTAGGGAGGTAGCTGTAGGTTCTCTGCACATAATTCATCATAATCATTTATAGAGTCAGAGGCCTACATTTGCTTGACCTCACACGGTTATAGCAGACACCATTTCATTCTTTTAGGATACCATCATAACCTCCCCAGCAAAATCAACTTTGCTACACAAGGTTTCAGTTATGACTGTTTTTATGAAGAATGACCATTGACCTTCAAATGAATACACACGCTGTCTCACTGGTAATATGAAATGAAACGATATGACACGGTCATTCAAATATATATGAACTTTTATTGAAAGCACGTTTAAAATGCAATTACTTGAAAGAAGTATCAAAAGAATCCATGGTTGTAATCAATATCGATACCGGGTGGAACACAGAACAGACGATCAAATAATTGTACGAAACATAATACTAGACTAACCCATTTAAATCAGTGAAAAGTCCGTAACATATTGGTGTCAGAAGTTAACGGATCTTCTCTTCTACCACCCGATTTTATCAAGTATCGAAAGAAAATCAGGTTGACGATGGAACTTCAATCGTGAAATATTCATCCAAGACAAGCTGGCAACTCTAATGCGCATGTCAGTACTCTGACGTCAGAATGTCAATTTAGTCTCCATAAACGGCCGCAACTTTGAGAAAATTCTATCTACATCAACAGCCAGAAGCTGCAACGTTGAGAAAACTCTATCTACATCAACAGCCAGAAGCTGCAACGCTATGACAGTTCTCCATCAATGGCCAGAAGCCGCAACGCAGATCTTGAATCAACATTTCGACAGTCATTAGTAGGCTGAATCAATCGTATTTGTACATTTAACGACGACTTGTCTTGTAATGTTAGTTTAACGTTTTCTTTTTTTTTCTGATTAATATGTCTGAGTCTTCCTTATTTGCTTTATATTTGTTACGTGGTGTTAAATAATTGAACACATCACTTCACTGTATTTCATTTTCTTGTGCCTTCCGTTGGCCATTGTCACCTGTGCTCGTCTCTAGTTTACATTGAAGAACATATTTACATTACAGATTAATTGAGTTTATATAGTAGTAGTATATATTAGGATAACTAATATACTATTATAAGTTAATTAGAACCCTATAACCATGTCGACATTAGAAGAATGTATTAACATTGGTAAGAGTTTAGGTAAATCGGGCACTGAGCTTGAAGAATATGCTGAAGCTAGGTATGAGAAACACTTAGCTCATGTTGAAAGAATTGAACAGCATGAAGCTTTTAAGCGGGCAGATGAACTCAGGAAGTTTGAATTAGCCCAAGAAAAAGAACTTAAAGAGAAAGAAATGGCTCAAAGGGATAAAGAGATGTCTTTAAAATTGGAGTTGGAACGTATAAACTTAGAACAAAAAGATAAAGAGAGAGAGTTAGAGAAGACATTTTATCAGATCGTGGTTCACAATTTATCTCTAATATTATGAGAGAATTGGATTCTGTGTTATCCATTCACCATTCCTTTTGCAGTGCGTATCACGCCCAATCGAACGGTGTTTATGAGCGCTACAATGCGTCTCTAAAACAGATACTATGTAAAATCACTGAGGCATGTCCTCATGACTGGGACCGTCTCTTACCTGCAGCTTTATTTGCATATCGAGAGGTGCCTCACGAAAGTACGGGGTTTTCTCCTTTCGAGCTGGTATATGGCTCAAATCCTCGCGGACCAATGATGATACTTAAGAATTTGTTGGTCGGATCGTCAGCTAATGCATCCACTCGTAACAGCTATGAGTTAGTAATTTACCTCCAACGAATCATTGATGCGTGCACTTATGCATATAAAAGTATCAAATCTGCTACTCAAAGAGCAAGATTACTCCCTAATCAGTCAAGAACTTTAAGATTTTTTTAATCCAGGGGAAAAAGTTTGGTTACTGCTTCCTCATAATGACAAGAAATTGTTAATATGGTGGCAAGGTCCTTTTGAGATCATTAGACGTGTCACAGATGTTGACTATTCTTTAAATATAAGAAGTAAAATCAAGACTTTCAACGTCAATATGCTGAAATTGGCAGTGGAGAGACCACAAGAGTTAATTCCTGTCATTAACTCTATTTCTGACTCTTCACCTCATGGTGCTTCTTTCGCTGTAGTTCATGATGAAGACACTACATCTTCTATTCCTCTACAGTTTTCATTGCCTTCTTTACAATCATTCTTCTTTCTTTTGATGATGTGCTTACAGACCTTCCAGGTCGGACATCACTTATTTCCCATGACATTATTCTTACAGACTACCATCCTATTAAGTTAAGGCCCTATCCTATATCTTTACATCACAAAGATAGGGTTGAGAATGAACTGAAGGATATGATACGCTTGGGAGTTATATCTCCATCAGAATCACCATATGTATTTCCAATTGTGATTGTGAAAAAGAAGGATGAGTCTTTACGTATTTGTATTGATTTTAAGCGTTTAAACAGTATCAAAATTACAGACGCTGAACTAATGCATTTGTTAGACGACCTGCTTTCGCAAGTATCACATGCTACTTTCTTCAGCAAATTAGATCTGTCGAAAGGTTATTGTCAAATACCATTTACTGATCATGCCAAGCCTTTCACCGCGTTTACAACTCCATTTGGACTTTTCCAAAGGAACTACATGTGCTTCGGCCTTGTAAACGCTCCTGCGACTTTTCTGCGCATGATGCGCCGCCTTCTTGGCGATCGAAAAGATGCCATCACATACATCGATGACATCTGCCTATTTCATGATTCTTGGGAAGACCACATTACTGGGTTGACGTCTCTTCTTTTTACGTTACGCCAACACGGTTTGACTGTACGACCTTCCAAGGTCCAAATAGGGTGTCAGGAAATTTCATTTCTTGGTCACCGCATAGGTAACCATAGGTTATATCCTGATGACACAACGGTCAAACGAATTTTAGATATTTCTATTCCCTCTGCTAAGAAGCAAGTGAGAAGCCTATTAGGCTTAATTAACTTCTACCACAAATTTATTCCTCATTTCGCACAAATTTCTGCTCCATTGTCCGGACTGCTAGCCAAGGGTAGTCCGAATAAAATTAAATGGACATCGGATTGCGATGGCGCTTTAATAAAAATCAAGGAATTATTTGAAAATCCACCCATTTTGTTGTTACCAAACCTACATATTCCATTTGTAATTCAAACAGATGCGTCAAATTACGGCATCGAAGGCTGTTTGCTACAATGGTGCAAGGGGATGCCACATTCGTGTTTTTTTCGTATCCCGCAAGTTGACTCCAGCCGAACAGAAATATGCAACAGGGGAACGGGAGCTCCTGGCTGTGGTATGGTGCCTTGAGAAGCTATCAAAGTACTTGATTGGCACCCACTTCTACATCCAGACAGACCACAGCCCACTTACTTTCATCACATCCAGAACGATGCAGAACGCGAGAATTCACCGTTGGTACCTGTTACTTCAAGAGTTCTCGTTTACAATATTGCCAATCTCTGGAACGGACAACAACCTCGCTGATCTTTTATCACGGAATTATTCCGGACAGGATGGGAATTGACTTTAGTTAATTCATTACTACTACTATATTTAGTATTCTATGACAAACGTTGATATTAATGATTTTAATATAATTATTATATGTTAATATAATATTCATAGATTGCGTACAGGTACGTCGTCTCCACCACTCTCACGCATGCCACAAGTGTCACATTTGGGATCGAGGGGGATGATGTTGAGGATTGTTGCATGGTTTGCAAGCATCTGGGTTAGAGCTCGATTCGGATGGTTGCACCATGAAACACCTCGGGTGAATAAATAAATGAAATATACCGCGTATATCGTTGCATGACGCGTTAGACATAGTAACGAGGGTCGTTGTGTGGCCTTCAAGGCAAATGGCAGTGTTTCAAAATATGTGGCATGGCCACTTAGCCAAAGTGTTTTAAAGATGTGGTATAACCACTCAATTGTGATAGTGCATAACTAGGAAGTTATATTTAAAGCAGAAATAAAGAATGTTGTTTACACAATGCTAACATACACAGAAACTTACATTATCTACATACATGTTGATGCTTACACAATGCACATATAAACTGAAACTTACATCATCAACTTGTATGTAGATTATGTAAGTTTCAGTGTATATGTGCTCTGTGTAAGCATCAGAATGTATGTAGATATTGTAAGTTTCAGTGTAAATGTCCATTGTGTAAGCATCACCATGTATGTAGATAATGTAAGTTTCAGTGCATATGTGCATTGTGTAAGTATCAACATGTATGTAGATAATGTAAGTTTCAGTGTATATGTGCATTGTGTAAGCATCAACATGTAGGTAGATGATGTAAGCAGTCCCACGTATGTGTTATGTTGATTGCTTCACTGTGTTTGAAGGTCATGTAAGTATCCGTTGAAGGAATGAAATAATTATATGTATGCGACTTAAGAACCAGATAGGTGCAAATGGAATAGAAGATAAGAAGAAGATGCTGGCGATGGGTAGGACACACCTTGAGGACCTGTTGATAGCATTACAAAGCAGTCCTTGTTTAGGAATACCTAGAGTAAGACTAAGAGTGGAAGAGGCAGATTGAAAAACACATATAAGAAAGAAACAGATATAAAAGGGATACAGAGGATATGGAAAGACTTAGGATGGATGGCACAGTGTGCAATACTTAGCATGAATTTGTTGAAGGTCTACGTTTCTTAAAGAATGATGATGATGTATGCCAATGTTTTAAGTATCAACGTGCATAAAGATTCTAACAGTATCACCATATTTACGAATGAAGGAAGTGTCAGCATTTATGTGAAAGGTGTGAGATTAAGATATTTTTGTGTACGTGCATACCTGCAGTCATACTTATTTGTGGTATTAATGTCACTATAAGATATATGTATCACCATTGTCTATGGGTACTATTAATATCATTATATTTGTGGTATTAATATCACTATAAGGTATATGTATCACCATTGTCAACGGGTATATTAATATAATTATATTTGTGGTATTAATGTCACTATAAGATATATGTATCACCATTGTCTATGGGTACTATTAATATCATTATATTTGTGGTATTAATGTCACTATAAGATATATGTATCACCATTGTCTATGGGTACTATTAATATCATTATATTTATGGTATTAATGTCACTATAAGATATATGTATCACCATTGTCTATGGGTACTATTAATATCATTATTTTTGTAGTATTAATGTCACTATAAGATATATGTATCACCATTGTCTATGGGTACTATTAATATCATTATATTTGTGGTATTAATGTCACTATAAGATATATGTATCACCATTGTCTATGGGTACTATTAATATCATTATATTTGTGGTATTATTGTCACTATAAGAAATTTGTATCACCATTGTCTATGGGTACTATTAATATCATTATATTTGTGGTATTAATGTCACTATAAGATATATGTATCACCATTGTCTATGGGTACTATTAATATCATTATATTTGTGGTATTAATGTCACTATAAGATATATGTATCACCATTGTCTATGGGTACTATTAATATCATTATAGTTGTGGAAGGCCTCGTGTAGTTCCCAGGGGTCTCAAATGAGAAAGAACGATTATGGCTACCCTCAGGCATGTCTAGGATGCATAGTAACACCAGACGGTGGAACAAGCTAAGACATCAACAATAGCTAAAAATACTGAGTGATTGATTCAATGATTGAGTTATTTATTGATTGATTGAAATGTAACCCTCAGGGCCTCTGTGGAGACAAAGAAAGACTAGGACTGTGTGGAATGCGAAGCAACTAATATGAGGTGCATGGGGCAGGTAACCTTATAGTGTACAAAAATATTGCTACAGAAACCACCGCTGCAGGAACATGTACTTTGACACAGACTTCCTACAAGACAATTGTGTCACAGATGAAAATAGTGCAGCAATAATCATCCACTTTTGCTCCTCCCCATCTAGAGTATACTTTTGCTACATGAACGAGGGATTCACCAGTTTAATTAACACGGGGTAATCAAGCCCTATGTGAAACAGAGAGCAAAGCGTGGATCATGGCGTAATAGATTCTTTGATCAGGGAACACACTATATTCAGTGAGACAGACCTTGGATTGTAAAACTTTCAGGTGAAAATTGCGTAGCTGATTTTCGGCAAGTCGGATATGATGAAATTCAAGAGGTGGTAAAATTACCTTTGATTCAAGAAGCCAAACGGCAAATTGGCTCGGGTCTGGCAGAGGTGTGACTTTCGCATTAAAGAACGATAGTACGGAACATATCAATATATAACATGTCTCTCCGGTAGCCATGATCAGTTGCCCAGAAATCTATCTGAATTCACTAGCTGGTTATCTTAAGATTTCTCGTACAGAGTGAAAATTAGTAGATTCCGTGGAGTGTTTCATTTTTCTGATTGCGGTAATTTATATACTAGATTTGAAGTGATTTAGTGTGTTTAAAGTTTTCCAATATATATTTCACTGAGATTTTCTGTGCTAATTAAATAACTTATAGCTAACTTTTCAGCCGTAAAGTAAATTTAATTACTCGCTATTTTTCCAGTAAGAGATGTTTTAAATTGACTAGTACGTACATTAAATAACTGTTTACTGACGGCATATATTATTTACTTCTATCCATTTTATGTAATTTTTTTAAATGACTAGTGTTCATATCACGCGTTAACAGAATGATAGGATAAGCTAGACACGTGTGTTTTAAATCTAATTTATAACAGAGTGGTGTAGAGGTCCTATTTTTAACACGTGTTAGATATGATATTGATAATTTGGTTAAATGTTTATATGTTCTTTTCCTAAAATATAGGCTGATCAAACCTGAGTACTAGCGGCTTATTTTCTTATGGCCATATGAACTTATGATCATACGAACATATAATATTATAAGCATCCAAGAATATTTAATATTGATGAGCTTCTTGCTGCGACCTGTGCGGTCCTATTTTCCTCATTTTCATGAGAGAAAGCAGAATAGAAACATTAAATTATAATATTAACTGGACCAGAACTATTACCAGATTTATTTATATATATATATATATATATATATATATATATATATATATATATATATATATATATATATATATATATATATATATATATATATATATATATATAGATATATATCTTCAGCCAACTGTGGCAATATATTGTCAGCAACATTTGTGTAACTTAAGCCTAGCGTTTCAGCCACCTGAGGCTAAACAACCTAGGAACTGTATATGTTCTATTTATTCTACATCGGCGATCACCACGCATGAACCTTACTCCAACCAACTGAAGGCATAGATAACTTATTGTATCCAGTACAAATTTAACACCGACTCTAGCGACTTCTGTGAAATTTGCAGTCAGCAACTACGGAGAGTCTGGGGCTGGATTTGGCAAACTTAAATTTGACACTAAATATATATATATATATATATTACTTATTAGTGTATTTCCTTGAAATGCCTGCGACAACAACTGGGGTAAGTGTATCTGAGAGTTGCCACTGCGTGTATGTGAATTGAATGAACAGAGAAAGAAACTTATGTCTTTTGTTAACATCATATACTTATATGGTTTCTTCTTTCTTTCTTTTTTTATCTCAATAATCTGATTAGTCACGGGATAGTTTACATCAGGAACCTATTCTTTTCCCATACTGACTATTTCATAACTTATTGTTAACCTTTGATCTTTTGGGTTAATTAACCTCTGTTGGGATCGTCCTTTCTTTTCCTTTACCAGAGGGGAGAACATATTTGATTAATTTCCATTTTGTCTGTAAACCATGATCTCTTGATGCATATGATTTATGTTGTGACTTTCTATTTGATAATAAACTTTATTAAACCTTTAGTTATCGTGTCTGTCAACCCTTATCTATTATATGTTATCCATAGTTTGTTTTCACGTTCGTAAGTATTTGTCACAGAATTGGGTTCATGTGAGTGCAGTGTAACTTGTATTTTCGTACAAGGAGAGAAAGTGCGTCTGATTTAAATATCGTCGTCCAGATAGGCTGGATTAGATAAATTATTCTATCCAGAGACTGTCCTTTCTCTTACACGATCACCCTCGTGAAAAATTTTAAAAACTATATCTTACCCCTTACTTTCACATTGTCATCACTATCATCTCTGCTCAGACAGGGCTATAAACATCTATTACCTATCTGATAAATCATACACGACAAACTGTTACATCTTCTTTTGCGCACCACGACGTGTTCACGTATGTGAATCGCTGTTGTGCTCAAACGGAGTTGTTAGTGCACGGAACGACTCCGCATTAAACAATGACGTCATGTAATTTATGCAGGCAGACGCGTGCAGAGATGCAGAAGTGAGCATCGTTTGCTAGGGACCTTTTTTGAATATGTTCTCCAAGTGTTAAGACGTGTTTCATCGAGCTCCATGCTCCAGTGTGTGTCTGCTGATCACTGTCGCATTCTAGTATGTCGGCACCATGATTGAATGCCAGAGAAAAGTGTTTATGTCAGGAGAGTATTTATAAATTACTACCTCGTTACATTTTGACTATGTCGCGCTCATCGACTGTATCCAGACATCTGACAGGCGGATTGATTTGTTATATTGATGTGGATAGACTTGAAGGCCTTATGTATATGGCCAGTTGACAGTGATCATATTTTCATCATCACATCTTAATGGAGCTCGTCAGTGTGTTATTAAACTGTGTCTGTGACTACAAGAGAGACTTGCCTAATTTATAAGTTTCTGTTGGCGGTTGCTTTGAATATTACTTGGCCAAAAGTTACTACTACTACAATATTATCAATACCAATCAAGAAAAGCATCGCAACAACAACCAGCTTCTGTTGTGACTCCATAAGAAGTGAAAATGAGATGAATAAAAGATTCTAATGTTTTGTACGTATTTTTTAGTGTTTATCTCCTTGCAGGTTTTCCGGGAAGTTGCATATAAAGCTCGTAACCGGAACGACGTCATAGCCGGCATTGACGAGTTTCTGGAACAGGTGACGGTTCTTCCTCCTGGAGAATGGGATCCTAAGATCAGAATAGAGCCACCTGACAAAGTACCTGACCAGGTGGGTTACCACTAGAATGTTGTTTTGTCAACTGAAGTAAATAAAAATATGCACACCTTTTGCTGTTTTATATTGAGTTATTTTGCCAACCATTATCTCAGCTCTTCATAGTACAAGTAGTGTTGATATGATGTGAAAGAAAAATTATTCAAAGAGTGAAGTGAATTGAAAAACAAAAAGCTATAGACTTTCATCAATGTGTGCTTGCGTGGAATAGAAAGATTGAAGTGGTATGGCAAGATCACTAATGTGCAACTGATGACTAGAACAGGCAAATGCCGGTGGAACAACAAATTAAAAGAAGACGCTGGAGATGGATAGGACACATAATGAGGAAACCTGTTAATAGTATCACAAAGCATTCCTTGTTCTGGAATCTCCTGGGTAAGGAAGATAGAGGGATACCAAAGAATACATGGAGAAAACTGGTGACAGGCATGAAAAGGATGAAGGAGACATGGGAAAACCTTGAGTTGATAGCACGGGATAGGAAGATTTGGCATAGGTTTGTTGAAGACCTATGCTCCTCGTGGAGCTAAAACGTGATGATGAGGATGATGACGATGAAGAAGACGGAAGAAAAAATGAGAAAGAAGGAAGGGGAAAGAATAATAAAGAACGACGAAAGAAAGAGGGGAGAAGAAGAATAATTAAAAATACTGAACCACAAAAAGATACATTTTTTATTACTGTAGCAAGATTATAAGATGTTAATATTCGTTACTGTTGTTCATGATAGGAATTCCGCCGAATTTCTTCTAAAGACAACCCAGATCCAGGTGCTGAGGATACAGAAGAGACAAATCACTGCGATCCAGATCTTGTCTTCAGTGGACGGTAAATGCCCGCAAAGTTTTTCTTGTAGCGTTGTCGAGAGTGTAGAATGGCACTTGAATAAAATAACTTGCAACAACAGGGATCAATGTTGAACTTGAACTGGGAAACCGTGAGTGCACAACTCTCGTTATATTATTATACGAGTAAGTGAGCATAAAAAAATGACGGGTTTGAATTATAGTGCGCTACTTTATGCTACATGTACAACAATGTACTAAAAACAAACAAAACACATACGTAGCCACATTCCAACTGTTATTACTCCGTCTCCGACTCATTTTCAACTTGGGCGACTAAATTCGCCGACATACCAATAATTTTTGGGGCGAAATGGGGCATATGTCCCCCTTGAACTCTGTTTGAACTACTAAATTTAATAATTATGGTCAGTTATTACCTACACCAATGTTTATTGTATATTGTACAGATCACTGTGACTACGCATGTAATGAACTCCATTTAGTGTCTACTACTATGTATAAATCTAAGATAGAGATATTTATTCATACTCACCCACAATTTCATTACACAAGGAAGTCTGCGTAATAGAAATGGATAAAAAAATCCTAAAATTGTGCCACAAAATTGGTATGAATATTTATAAAACATCCACCATGAAAAGACATGCGATTTATTTCAATGTGTGTGCAGTTTGACTTCCACTACGGAATACGTGGCTCTTCCGTACTCTCCGAAAATGCACCATGAAAAGATGGCAAGACACGCGATTTATTGTAATGGGAGTTTTCATGGTGCGATACGCGCCTTTTCGCGAAAAGCTGATGGGAATTTGTTGGTTTCACTTGTTACGTTTCACTTAGAAAATTAGGATAATAGTGAGTTTATTACTGAAAATCCAAGCTACCTTAGCATTATTTTTTATCGCCGTCTGACTTGGAAAAAACAGGTTGGCAGAAATAGAATGAGAGCAAGATAAAGAATGGCAATTATGAAAAAACTTGCTGGAACAATTTAAGGTGCAGATGAGAAAGTGTACACAGGGCGAGTGAGGCCAGTTCTTGAATATGGCATGGCAGCGTGGGCAACAGCAGCTAAGACAAACTTCGATAAAATTAGCAGACTCCAAAATCAAGCAGTGAGAATTATAACGGGAGGCATGAAGTCAACACCTATACAAGAACTCGAAAAGATTACATGCCTCCAGCCAATGACGGATAGAAGAGACTGCAGGGCTCAGCAACAGGCCGAAAAATTCAAAAGACTAACAGACCACCCAATATGCCATAGAATGAACGCTCTTCTCTTAGAAGGCAAAGACTCAAACGAAGCAGTTTTGTAGAATCAACCAAACCACAAATGAGAGCAGTTTCCATAAATGAAATATCCACTGTTAAACCCATCTACACTGCACACAAGCTTCCAGTTTGGAAACAAAATCGTTTCCCTGAAATGATAGAAAACATTCCTGGAATTGAAAGAAAAAAGAGCCAAACTGCAACAGATAGAAAATCCATAGCGACAAAATACATAGAGAAACATTACCCACGCAAAACCTGGACCCATGCATACACAGATGGATCAGCAACAAATGCAACAAAAAATGGGGGGGGGGGGGGGGGGGGGGGGGGGGGGTCTTTCTGACCTTAAGCACTGATGCAGAAAAAAGGTCAGTGGTGACAGGAAAATTCTCAAGTAACTTCAGAGCAGAGGCAGAGGCCTTGAGAACTGCAGCAGAGGTTATATTGACAGAAGGAAGCACAGAGAGACACGTTGCTTTCTTTACTGATGCATAGTCAGTAATTGCAACGTTGAAACGCCAAAATAATACAGACCTGGATGATCTCAGAATAGTGCTCCACAAACTTTGTCAACGATTCAAAAGTGTTGTGATCCAATGGATCCCATCTCATTGTAACATCACCGGCAATAACGAGGCTGACAGAATGGCAAAAGAAGGTTCACATCTACCTCAGCCTGATGCAAGCATAACTTTCGAGGAGGCAAAGAGTTTTATCAGAATCAGATACAGAAACAAATGGAATGTAGAACATCCAGGGCACACACAGAATGATGCTTACTACCAGCTCCACAGAAGAGAACAAGTGGTAATCTTCAGACTCCGCACTGGCCACAACAGATTGAGATACCATCTATTCAACAAGCTAAAGATAGGAACTACCGATCAGTGTAACTGTGGCATTGATAAAATGACTGCTGAACATCTGCTTCAAAGTTGCCCCTTATATGCGGCACAGAGAAAGTGCATATGGCCGACGCCAGTTCCTTTCGTGGAAAAGCTTTACGGGGATTCAAATAGCCTCAAACTGACTACTGCTTTCTTTGAGAACATTCAAGTGGACGTCTGCGAGTGTACGAAGAAGAAGAAGAAGAATGAGAGTGGGCACGCAGCGAATCCTATAAATTTCTACTTGTCTTCAGTCTTGTGACAATGGACTGAAGAAGGCGAACTTTGTAGTAAACTCAGCTCTAGCTAGAATTATCACATTCGTGTAAAGGTCAAGGTAGTCCCATAGCAGATACTGCCGTGGGGGAGTGAAATGTTCGAGATTTCACTATAAAAGGTCTAGCATCGAAAGGTGGGGTGACCAGCTCCCTTCCTCGTCGCACTTTCCGTACTAACTCAAGGACGAAGTCACATACCCATTTACAGCTCTTTAGACTGGAGCGCGTTGATACCGTGAATAGAACCCGGCACCTGTATCAATCTATCAATCGGGCGCTCAGATCAATATTACCTGACGTAAAAGTATACTGCACTTTATCTTATTATTAAAACAATATGCAAGACGAAATGTGAATACTCCATGATGAGTCACATAAGTAATTGTATGAAAACACGCACTGAAAAGACAAAGATTAGAATAAATGCGGCGACTGATTGCCAGATTGCACTTGGTGAAACTTACTTACTTACTTAGTCGTTCCTCTTCTACCGTGAGGTGTGGAGGTTTGGAATATAGAGCGCCATATTATCCTATCGACTGTCTTCCTCCTGGCTTGGTTCCATTCTAGTCCTCGGTCCTTCAGAGATTGTCTAATGGTGTCCTCCCAACGGACTCTGGGTCGTTCTGGAGGTCTGGATCCCTGGCTCAGCCTCCCATACCTGCCATGGCAGCCGATCTTCTCCCATTCTGCAGACATGGCCAAACCATCTTAGTTGGGAATTTTCTGTTTGGGTCTGCAGGGGCTGGGTTTTTAAACCTTGATGTATCGTCTGTCTGCGAACTATGTCTCTTCTGGTTACTTCAACCACCTTCCTCAGATACCTTATTTCTGAGGTTTGGATCTGACTTTTGTGGGTTGTAGTCATTGCCTATGACTCGCATCCATACATCATGACTGGGACATAGGTGGGGCGGTATTGTGAGAAGTTACTGTGATTTTATTTTTCAACGGGCCCATTTTCTTCTCCATGTATTATTTGCGTTTATTTATAAGGAGTTACTGTGGGTTTTAATTTCAATTCTGCCCCAGTCCTCTTCTCTCTGTAAGAAATTGCGTTCATTTTTATTTTATTAGGCAGTTGAGCGCGTAGTTATTATTAGGCGGGGCAAATTCTCCCGACGTTAGGAGAAATTCCGTAACTCCCGTACTTACTATGTTTAAACGAGGGATGAGGGGAGAAACGACTCAAGTTCACCGCTAGAACCAATCATATTTATTCTAGTAACGAAAAACGGTCAGTAGGATTATCTGACGTGACGCAATTAGTTGCGCGTGAGCAGAATAAACATGAGTCATGAGTTGGTTTGCGATATCATTGGCAGAGGTCAGAGTTTATTAAAGTACAGCAATATTATTAGTCTAGGGCTGCCCCAGAGGGACGCCACGCGATGACTCATGGCGTGGGTTATATCGTCGTTTTTCTATGATAAATAACAGCGTTGTAGTCTTTAGCGGTCTGTCTGGTTTCATAATTTACTGCCGTGGAATCAACGTCATATCGTCTGTTCTTTGTGAGAAATTCGATAAATTGGGTATGTCTATAACTTATTTAGCGTCGTAGATAGTTCGTTTTATAATAGATCTTAGCACGATAAAGTAAGTTTTTCTTCTGGGAGTTTATTTTATTTTATTTAACAGAAGTGCCATCAATTGCTTACTTATGCTAAACGATAGAATGTAGTGTAAGTAGTGTCTATGATTTTCTTGGAAATAAGCTAGTAGTATCTTTGATTTGTGTAGCGGCTTTGAGATATTAACTGTGTGAGGATAAGCGCTTAGATGCACGGGCGCTATGTAATTTGTAGTAGTAAGTTGTGAAAATCGCAATTTGATTGTGATCATTTGCAGTGTATTTGTGTACTTTATTTAATTGTGTATTAATTTGTTGTGTAGTCAGGAGAAAGGGGTGTAAGGGATGTAATTAATATTACAGAGTTGGAGCCACAACAGTGTGTTAATATTGTGTTAAGTGATACATTTTCCTGGGTCAGACTTTAATAGAAAAGTAGGGCCGGGGAACTTATACCAGGGAACGTTTCGCTTCATCGAAGCTAAATGTTTTGACGGCTGAGGCAAGACTCGCGCAACAGAGTTAGGTCAGCCTTTGTCTGGGAGTTCACATAACAGTCAGATAGTAAGTTGGGGCGGGAAGGTGATGGTAAATTAGTTGACCCTTGTGTAAGGGAGATGTAGTTATTTAGGTGGTTATATGTTAAGGATGAGAATATGTTGAATTGTTGTACAGTCGTTGTTATTTTTTTTCGTTTTACAGCATTTTCACGGCACACAGGGAGGGTTGTAAATTGCCTTACAACTTGCCAAGGTATTCGGCCTTCTCAGGAGTAGAAGGTTTGAGACATCGCCAGAGGTGAAAGAGAACTGGTGACGCGGTAGTTACCGGCGCCAAGTACGTCTGCACCAGTAAAAGAAAGCAGTTCTCATGCAGTGACGCCCATGCTTCAGCGGGAACGGGTTTATCTTTAAAATCCGGAGCTCTTAGCTCGTTATACCACTCGAAAGAGGCGCATGGCCTGGAGGTTGGTTTTATGTATATACGGCCATAATAATGCCGTTTGTCCCTAAACCCTACGAGGGTTAAATCGGCCGTTAAAGAATTGTCAGCAGCAGTGAAGCATATACATCCCAAGTCAAGTACCTCGTGCTTGATACCAAAGTCATCAGTTGCAGTAGTTGAGTCTGACTTCTGTTAAGAGGGTACGCATCAACATATGTGGTAAGAATATATTTATAATTTGAATTCATCGCGCACGGAAGCACAGATATTTGTGCGTAAGTATTTCTGCGTTTTGTTGCTAAACACTAGATGACGTAGTGACCTCAGGGAGAGATGTAATGGCTGGTTTAGAAGTCAGACGTTGGTCTGTTCGTTGGAGCCCCAGATTGGGGGTAAACTTCTGTTGATTTCTATTGGATACGGCCTTCCAAGTGGAAGCTATCGCCGTGAGATTTTCACAGTAAGTTTTGAATCAAATGAATATAAATGTGTATGACGATTTTTCGTCATAATGTATCTAGTCAGTACACTCAGTTAGGATGTACTGAAATGGATTCAAGATAAAGGGAAGTTGTGGATCCAGCCTGTTATTCTTTCAAGTATGTGCCGCTTGAAAGAACTGTATTACTAAAGTAAATACAAAAGATAAAATATATTTATTCGCCGTCCTACAGAATTTCGGCAAGATGTTGAGAGGTCAATCAAATTGTGGACTTAGGATTTAAAGTGCACTGATTACTATGATGCCTCAATTATAATGGTGGGATATCCTATATTTATATTGTTGATGAGGCCAATTTGAAGATGGGACTATCTTTGATGAATTGCATACCTCATGACCATAAGATGTACGTCTGTCCTTGAGAAGTCAGCCGTTATAAAATTATCAGTCGTTCAAGCTCACAATCTAAATTTGCTGATCATCCATGAACATTGATGCTGTATTTACGATGTCCAGTCGTATGTTTATTAATATGACTGTCATGAGACTACAGTTCTGAACAATGATATATATTAACATTGCTGCATGTTTATTAACCTGCTAACCGTCAAATGACAGAGGATGTGTAATCTGTCCGTCTCAACGTACGTCCAAGTTTACTGTTAAATAAACTGTGTGTGTAAAGTAACCCAGGAGTTCCAGTGTGCTTCATTTGGCACTGGCAATTGTTGACGTGCCCTGTTTATGTTCCTGTTGCCTGATTGCCACACACCTTAACTACATTCGCGTATCAGCACAAAGTAGTAGTCATCCATCACCACCAAAACACTACTACAGTTATATTGTCTGTCATTTTAATTGTTTTGGTTCTTTTCAGGTGTGCGACCTCGCACGTTATTTATTTTGATGTGTTATTTATTTTGTTGTTTAAATAAACTATAAAATATATACTGGATCAGTTTCTCTATAACTATACTGTACGTATATATTTGTCTGTATAGTTGTGTCTGTGGAACTTTAGTGAAACCTTATCTCCTTTAATGGTAGTCAGAGGTGGTGAGTCCATAGCTCTTAACTAAGTCTCGAGTGGCGAGGGAGAGTCAATCTAGGTTCTCACCCTCGAAGCTATAAATCTCATCTTTCCACAGTCACTGTCATTTCTCATACAAAATCTATCTTCTCAGACTTTCTCATACTAGTGTCTTGTCTATATACTCGGACAAGCTCTAAACTTAAATCCACTTCGTGACAGATATATAGCCATCTTCGTTTTCTTGCCAACTTCTCTTTTGCTGAGGAATCCTCGACTTATGGCCTGAAAAAATTTCCCAGCTGCTGCTCTTCTTTGTTTTGGAGCTGCTGATTATCATCCCTCATTTCTCCAGCTCTTCCCTCCAGACTTGCAGGTTGGATTGAAGATGTGCCTCTGATTTAGCAATCGAGGCAACATCATCAGCAAATGCCAGCTCTAAAGTACAAACTTGTCTCATCTTCCAGTAGCCCACTGAATATTTTCTTGTCATCTCTTTACGTGTTTTGGTGACAACATCCATGAGGAGATTGACGTATAATGGAAATATAGCCTACAGTATCTGACAGCCCTGTAATCCCGTTATCGTCCTATGATGTGCTCAATAAGTCACGCATTTTCCTGCCTGCATTACTCACTCTTAATCCACGCCTCTTTTCTTTGAGACGTAAACAAACGGAAAGTTTACCAACTTCCACGACCTGCCAGTCATAACAGGAAGCGAACCAGGTTTGTTTACCTAGTTTCTCACGCGAGCCTATCTGTCAGTCACACGATAACTGACAGACTGCACGTGAAGAAACCGAAGATTCTTTGAAGTACGTACTCAGGAGAGCCGGGAATTTCCCGAAGGGCTTTGATCTCCAGAAGCGGGCAACATTCTCCGAGAACCCCGTTAGACGTGAGACTTCTTCTGATGTCGATTAGCAACGCTGAGACAGAGCGACCGTGGAAACCTTTTCTCTTGGAAAATTTAGGTTTCTGATTTATCGGCTATGCACAAGTGTGAAAATTAGCATCCTCTGGAGAGCAGATAACTGGGATGTATATATACTGTGTCTTCCCAAACCAGTTATCAGTTGTTGCTCAGAATTTTTCGGATAGTCTAAACACGTAGTCTAGAACCATTGTGGAAGGTGTGTTAATAGCCTTCGTGGGGATTTCATTCTGATTTTCTGGTAATATAAATTTGTGCTTAAGTGTGCTAAAGTGTGAAAGTTTACCATTATAGTTCACTTAAAGTCTAGCTGTTAAAGACCAGTGGAAAATAACGCGTAGCTATTTGTTTACCAGTCGTTCAGTTTAATGATAATTTACCACCCCTCTATCACACAAGAAGAGACGTTTAGTTGACTAATTAATATGCTAGGCGCGACTGATAGTGGACCGTAGAATTCACGTTATATTTCATTTTGTGTAATTATATAAGTGACTGTTAATTAAAACAATACGATGACAAACAGGAGCCGACAATCTGATAGCTATTAATGACAGGCGTATGGATAATTAACTAATAATTGACATTGTACACAGATCGTGACCGGAGCAGGAGGGGACAGGCTGCATGCCTCAACCAAACCCGCACTCGCTAAGCGACGCGCGATAGGATAGGCTAAAGACACGGTGTGCCTTTTAAATTTAATCAGGACTGACGGAGAGGATAAGAGATCGTCTTGTCCCCTTCCGTGTACATAAGTGTAGTTATATAGAATAGTAGCATTTTTTTTATAAATGTTCTTTATTCCTCGCAGACCTGATCAAAGGGCGACCAGCGGTCTATTTTGGTCCTTTTTCTTCATCTACTGATTGATTAATATTGTCCTCTTCTTGGCTTACACGTCCCCACGTTCATTTGTTAACAGGATTGGCCAAAGAGGCACATAAACATTTTAAATAGTAAAGTTAACTGGACTTACAAATACCCAGATATTCATTCAATTTTATCAGCCGACTGTGGCGTAACACAAATAATATTTCCATCTGACTTTTGACAGTCGTATCAGCGGATTTATCCAGCAAGTTACGCTGTTTCAAAATCGGCACTCACCCCAGAGCCAGCCGATAGGATTAACCATCAAATTAGGCGTCCCCCATCATATTGGAAGATTAAAAAACCCTGGAATGATATTCAGGACTACGTCCAAGAGATTTTTTTCACCAAGAGTGTAAGCCGAGCGAGTGAGTGGCCACGTATGTATGAGCGAATTTTCTTTGTTACAGGAAAAATTGTATTATCTGGGTTCTGCTTAAATATTGTCCAGAGACAGATCTTCTTCTTAAACTATTCACTCGTGAAATCTATGTATCACACCTTGATTTCTCACGTACTTATCACCATCCACTCTACTCAGGCGGGACCATAAATATCTTTCAAACCTATCTAAAATTTACGACAAGGAGTATGAATAGATATGTGATTGGATATCACATTGTCTTACACCAGTGGTGGTCCTGAACTCTTCTGACTTATGGTTTGTAGTCCTCGCATAATTTCTGCAAGACTTGCAGAAGCTCTGTATAGCACGTATCAGAAATGCTGGAATGTTCTTCCTTGCCAAGGTTTGCTCCAAGGGACCTTGTCAAATGCCTTTTCCAGATCCAAGAAACAAAGGTACTTGGGGAAACACCAGTACAAAATGTGGAAGGACTCATACGTATATCGTGGCAGCAATATTGATCAAGTTGGAAGAACAGACAGTGAGATCAAATAGTAGTAGCCACCTTCAGTCATAACTGACTACAGGAATGCGCCCCTGAAGTGGTAGCTCTCAACTACTTTTATTTTTCTTGGTGTTCCTTTCGGCGTGTCCTTTTCTCTTCTGCTTTTTGTGACAGCTTCTTTTCGCCCAATCTGAGGTGCCGCCCTAGGGAGCATCACCACTTGGTGCGATAGGCATCTCTATCTTCCCATGTATCTGGATATATGTCTGCCTTCATCTCTCTCTCTAGCACATGTCTTTGAACCTCAGCTGTGGTCTTCCAACCGTTCTTTTACCACCTGCCAGTTGTCCGTAAAAGACGTCTTTAGGGATGCGACCATTTTCATGCGGCGAACATGGCCAAGCTAGCGTAGTCTGCGCTGTCTAAGCAGTGTGTGCATATTCTGAAGGCCAGCAAGTGACAGCACTCAACTGAACAAATGTTAATAAATTTCAGTTAAAATGTCAATGCAGTCCTATTGTATGGCTGTGAAACATGGAGAACAACAAAACATGACAGCCAAGAAGTTACAGATTTTCATACTTGCGTAGAATGTAAGGATTAACCTTGTATGACAATATTACTGATGTGGAACTGAATGAAAGAAGCGAACAGCAGTGGAGCAATAAGTGAAGAAAAGACGATGGTTGTCGATAGTGTACCCACTGCTCCTCATGGAACATGGAGCTACCACCAGCAGCTGGTCTCCTGGCTGCAGCCTGCATTCATGTTTTCTTGCAGCTGTGGTTTATGTAGCGATGTTGTGTTACATGATGATGTTGCCAGTACAATGCACAACCTCATATTAGTATTCTCCTACGACATGCTTGAGATAACGGTAGTTCTATTCTTTCTGTGTATCCTCAGAGCCCCCCCCCCCCTCCCGGGAAATACACGGGCCCACAGGGAGTTAAAGGATAGTAAATATAGTGACCTACCCACCACAAAAAATATTTATAGAATGCGCGATTCCTATATACACACTTTAGGGTTCTCTCCGGTGCTACGGAGTTCGTGCATTGTGCTGAGATCCCCCTTGTGTGATCTAAGGGAGGAGATCGGAGCACTGATGGAGTTGTCGGTGTGCAATGAAGATAATCCTTAAAACCAAACCAAACCAAAGCAAACCAAAATATGATGAGCGTCCGATTGACCGAGTGGTTAGAGCGCTGGTCTCTCGAGGCAAAGATGCCGGGTTCGAATCCCGGTACCGACACGCTCCAGTCTACCCAGCTGTAAATGGGTACCTGACTTTGAGTTAGGACAGGAAAAGGCAGCGAGGAAGGGAATTAGTCACCCCCACCTCTCGATACTGGTCCTAGTATGGTGAAGTCTGTAACACTTCACTCCCCTACGGCAGTATCTGTTATGGGACTCTCTTTACCTTTTACATATAATGATGATGATGATGATGATTTCGATGAAGAAGGCGACGAAGAAGACAAAGCACTCATTTATAGTTTTCTAATACTACAGTGAATGTTTGAAGTTGTTCACGAGTTACTTCGTCGAATACTAATACTCATACTGTCTTTAACTTCTGTATGTATTGTAAGTTACGTCAGTTATTTATGAGAATGACTCATTAACTTTATCAAAATTCACGTAACCTAATACCAAATAGTCACATTGAATGTCGTATTTGCTTTATTTTGCCGACAGTCTATTTGGTGGTCTGGTGAAGGACATAAAGGGAAAGCTGCCTTTCTACATCAGTGACTTCACGGACGCTTTGCATATTCAGTGTTTCGCATCTTTTGTGTACATTTTCCTGGCTACCCTGACCCCGAACGTGACCTTTGGAGGTTTGCTGGGTCAGGAGACTGAGCAGTACATGGTAAGTGACCTGGTATGAGCAAAGCTTTTATTTCCCGGACTTACATATTTCGTGAGATTTTGAAACGTATTAAGATTTTGAGAATCATAACATTGGTAGTCAAATATTTTTTCCCCCGAATAAGTCGTAATACAACTACAAGAATAAGACATTAGAAATGAATGAAAAGGAAAAAGCTATATATGGATGCGAGTCATGGGCAATGACTACAACCCATAAAAGCCAGATCCAAACCTCAGAAATGAGGTATCTGAGGAAGGTCGTTGAAGTAACAAGAAGAGACATGGTCCGCAACTAGACGATACGTCAAGGCCTTAAATCGCACCCCCTGCAGACCCAAGTAGAACAGTCCCAACTAAGATGGTTTGGCCATGTCTGCAGAATGGGATAAGATCGGCTACCACGACAAGCATGGGAAACAAAGAGCCAGGAATCAAGACCCCCAGGACGACCCAGAGTCCGCTGGGAGGACAACATTTAACAATCTTTGAAGGACCGAGGACTAGAATGGAACCAGGCCAGGAGGAAGACAGCCGATAGGATAGTATGGCGCTCTCTCTTACAAACCTCCACACCTCACGATAGAAGAGGAACGATTAAGTAAGTAAGCATCTTGAGTTACGGAGCTTCAACGTAACAGTACAGTATCTTCGTGTACACGCATGTGATTACATAAGAAATTGTTGTTTCCATTCTGCTGTACTTTTCTTCGTGGCAATTTGTTATTATTCCTTAATCATCATCAAGTGCAATCTTCACATCGATGGTCGACTGCAATGGATCTCCAACGTCTTCTGTGTCTTGTCTTGATGGTGCACTCTGATAGACTCTTTCCTGTCCATCTCTTGATGTTATCTCCCCACTTATAGCGCTGTCATCCTCCTGCACGTTTGCCTTCAACTCTTCCTTCTATTATGGTCTTCAGTAAAATGTTGTGGCGAATGTCTTTTGCACGCCACATGTGAGTTTTATAATTGAAGTAAATATAGTGCTCACAAGTGTTGGTACTTTTTGTGGTCGCTATACGTAAGTCGCAGATGACGTGGCTTTGTTTGGCCTAATGACTTTGTTTATTCCGCTGTGTATGTTGGAAGTGTATGCTGCATGTCTTGCAGTTATGGAAAGCGTTCCCACTGGAACTTATAGTTAAATAGAGGATATACTACTTGTGTTCTTATGGAAATAATGGATCAATATTATCAGTCAATATAAGAATCTTATAATGCATCATGTCATATGGAATCGTAATTAAATATGTGTATTGTGAAACAATGAGTTTTGGATATCTTGATATCGTTAGCACAATTGGTGCTGTTCTGGTGTTGATCCATTTATAGCTTGATCAGGACTTGGGACCTTGACTATTAATCATTCGTTTCGCCACATAATATATATATCGCCACAGGTGTTATGTCTTTTTTACACGGCCAAAATAATTTTGCTGTCTAATTTTGATCTCCTTCATTAATTATCTTTTCATTCCTAGGTTTTCTATGACCTCTTTGCTTTCTTCTCTGTCCACGAGACGTTCCCGATTTTTCTGTACATCCACATCTCAAGAGCTTCAATTCTTTCCCTAATACCAACTTTTAATTAGTCGGTTTGTTCCTTTTCTATCACAAATAAAAACTAAGCTTCACTTCTGTTAATTTTATTCTTCCCCTTCCTTCCCTTTTTCGTTCCTTACCGAGCATGCGCCCAGGACTGCTGTAAACTCTGCGCAGGAAATCTGAACAAAAGCATTATGCGCACTTTTGTAGCGATTTGTTTTGCATTGTGGATTTTGCCAACCTCATACACATCCACACCTTAATCGCCGCTTATGGCATGCCTGGTGAGAACCAGTGTTATGGAGTCGGACAAAATATTTTCCAACTCCGTCTCCTGACAATTTAGAAGTCTGACGCCAACTACAGTTTTTTTTTTTTTAAACTAGTCATATGGTTTCTTCTTCTTCTTCTTCTTGCGATCGCATCTTTGATGTTTACACCGTCAGACGAGTTCTCATGATGAATTCGACTGTTGTTTGAAGTTCCTCTTTAGCTCCATATAGCTTTGAGTTTAGTGTTGAGTCATTGGGCCAGTATATCTTTCTCATATGGCATAAAATTCGGAGTCCAAATCCGGAAATATTTTTAGCAACCGACTCCACAGCTTTGGTGAGAACAGTGGTTTTAATTTTGAGTGTGCGTGTTTTTATTTATTTATTTTTTTTTTTTTTTTTGAGACCCCTAGGAAGCATATGGCAACACGATTTCATTGTTGCTTTCAGTTGTGGACAAAACGTGTAAATTGTAATACTTGATGTTAATTATAGTTTCACAGCGGCGTTTTGTTGTTTTTCGGAACTGCACAAGATGACATTGCAGATCACAGACAAGCCACGTGCAACCTCTGTATACTAACTGTCTAAGTGAAACGTCCTTTAACGAACGATGAAAAAAATCCTACCAGCTTTTTTTGGAAAATACGGGAAAGGCGCTCATTGTACAGTGAAAGCCAAATTAAACACCCATTAAAAGTGCACGCCTTTATTTCAGTGTTTTTTTTCCGTGGTGAATTAATCATTGACCATAAGTCTTGATAACTTTGACTAAAAAGATTTAATGAAGTTAAAATGGAATGCAAAAGAATAAAATGATCACAGGTGAGTTATAGGCTGTCATCATAAAAAAACACAGCATAATTATTTCCCCCTGTCATGTCTTGGCGGGTTACTTGTTCGTAGGAAAATAAAATTCCTGCGACTAATAACGTTAAAACATTTGGTCACGTCATGAGATGAGTTTCCGCTTCAGTTTCACTTGACACACGATCATAGTTTCCGCTTCAGTTTCACTTGACACACGATCATATTTCAGGGCGTAATGGAGTGCATTCTAGCAGCAGCTGTGACTGGTATCGGGTTCGCTCTGTTCGGAGGACAGCCGTTGAACATACTAGGCAGCACTGGTCCCATGTTGGTACTAGAAAAGATCATATACCAGTTTTGCAAGTAATGTTGTTTTCCTTTCCATCTCATTTGTCAGCCATTGTCTCTTTCATTATTCCAGATTATTCTTTTTTTTTAAATTCTTTTAATTAATTTGAAATGAGCGTTGTTTGAATGTTTTAAATCTTTGAGCGCTTGGTTCACTAGATTTCAGATGACCTAAGGAGCTGAAATTTTGCTCAAAACATTCTGTCAAAATCTTAAGGAACCTCGAGTTCTCATACAAAAATTAAAGCCTAGAAAATCATGTACTTTTTTTTTTTACAAGATTACAGCTGTGAAAGAATTGCAGAACTTGGTGACGTTGTACACAAAATTGTGAACAGGATCATATAACTTGATGACGTGTACAAAATTGTGAACAGGAGCTCAGAAGGTTTCCACTTTTAGTGAATTAAAAATAAAACACGTTTTTTCTGTACTTGTTTTCTCCATTTATTTCACTCATATTTTCTTTGGTCTATCTCTTCATCAATATTTTTGCTTCATGCATACGTGTGCAACTGCAGTGTTATATTAAGACAATTCTGACATATGGAAGTGAAACATCGACAATTAATAAACAACGAAAAAGAAAACTTGAGGCCACAATATGTGGTTTTACAGAAGAATGTTTAGATTACTATGGGCAGCTAAAAATAGTAACGAGGATGTCATCAAATTAGCCAATGCATAAAGAAAGATTATTATTATTATTATATTATTGTGATTATTAGAAGCAGAAGACGGCGATAAAGCGACGAAGAAGAAAACGAAGAAGAATATGACGAAGACGCAGAAGTATTATTCCACTTTTTCATGGCCATTTTATCGAAGATGAAAGCTGGAATATATTATAACAACATGAATAACTTAATAAAAAAGAAATACAGGGCGAAAGAAAGTGAAAATACCCAATATCCTATCTGTTTCTAAAGTGATTCTCTGTCTACACTGTAGAATGTATGTTCATGTCCAAAAATTTAATGTAAATGGGTGAGTTCATTTCCAAGGGAGGGATCCCGTTACACGCCCATTGAGGCATATTAGGAATATGTTGTTAGGCCCATATTTTCTTGACCATTGGCACACTAGGGGTGATGTGGTCAGCATTTCCAAGATTTCGTCAAAATGTATGCGCAGTATGGTTATCTCCACAAACTGTTTTGTCAATAGTCTGTTTGTTCTTCTCTCAGCTGTCTGCCAATCACCTCTTTTAATATCTCAAGGATGTGCCTGTTTGGCGTCAAATGGGTATCTTACTGTGCTGTTGAGAAAGGAGCGAGGAAGTGAACTGGTCACTCCACCTCTCGATGCTCGACCTAGTACAGTAAAGTCTCTAACACTTTACGTTCCTACAGCAGTATCTGCTATGAGACTATCTTTACTCTTTTTTAATTGATACATTTAGGGGTCGGAGTGACTAAGCGGTATGGCGTCCCCCTCGAATTCTAGAGGTACCGGGTTCCATTCCCAGTAGAAGGAATATAATTTATGGAAATTTTTGTCAGAACCAGTGGTCCTAATGATGTTATACTCCCCCCTGGTCTCCTGGGTAGTGAGATCGGATGACTAGCCTTCTCGGATAAGGGCGAAAATAGGAGGTCCCGTGTGCAAGTTGCGCTCGTTAAGAATCCTTCGGTAGTTGGAAATCGTAAAGAGTAGGCCTATCGGCCCGCTGCCCTGGCAAAATTTAAAAATTAGAAACCTACCCACCACAAAAATATTTATAGAATGTGTGATTCTTATATATATATATATATATATATATATATATATATATATATATATATATATATATATATATATATATATATATATATATATATATATATATATATATATATATATATATATATATACGAGGGGCGTTCAGAAAGTAATGCACCACATCGTTTTTCTCAGCTAATAATGAAGATAGAAGCATGAAATTTTGCACACTTCAAACATGGCATGTGCCAGTTGTGTGCACCAAATTGCACCGCAACAGGCCAAATAATACGGCTGCCCTAAACCGTTGAAATGGAGCGTGTTAGCAACTTGCGTTATAAACAGCGAATTGTGATAGAATTTCTCGTTGCAGAGAAGGAAACTGTTGTGAATATTCACAAGCGTCTATGTGATGTGTATGGAAGTTTTGCAGTCGACAGGAGTAGTCAGTCGCTGGGTTCAGAGAATCAAAGAATCAGGAAGTGGTGATACGGAGCTGCTTGATCGGCCGCGCTGTGGACGTCCTGCCACAGCCACCAACGCAGAAATGTTGATATGCGCTGAGGGCATTATTCTTACTGATAGGCGAATCACTACTCAACAATTGGCCTTACAGCTGTCAGTCAGCATTGGTAGTGCAAATGCAGTTATACAAACTCTCGGATTTTCTAAGGTTTGCGCAAGATGGGTTCCTCGAAGTCTCACAAATGACCACCGATTGCAAAGGAAAGCAATTTCTTCTGAATTGTTGGAACGTTTCAATGCTGATGGAGAGAACTTTTTGGCTAAGATCGTTACAGGTGACGAAACCTGGGCACATCATTTTGAACCTGAGACAAAAAGACAGTCAATGGAGTAGCATCATCCGCAATCACCAAGAAGAAAGAAATTCAAGACAATTCCTTCAGCTGGAAAGGTCATGATCACTGTCTTTTGGGACATTGAAGGTGTGATTCTTGTGGACGTTATGCCAAAAGGAGAGACAATCAATTCGCAAGCTTACATTAAGACATTGAAAAAACTCAATCAACGTTTTCGCAGAGTTCGGCCGCACAAGAATCCAGCAGACCTGCTTCTCCTTCGCGACAATGCGCCCTCACACAAGTCTGGCAACACGGGAAGCAATCACCAAATTGGGTTGGACTGTACTACCCCATCCACCCTATAGTCCCGATTTGGCACCCTCTGATTTTCATCTATTTGGTCCACTTAAAAATGCACTCCGTGGGACAAGGTTTGAAGATGATGAAGGAGTGATTCATGCAGCGAAGAAATGGCTACATGATCAAGACAAAATCTGGTACGGGCTAGGAATACATGCACTTGTTTCGCGCTGGCATAAAGCCGTACAAGTTTATTTTTTTTTTTTTTTTTTTTTTTTTTTTTTTTTTTTTTTGATGGGGATTATTTTGAATAATTTTTACCGATGTTCCCTTTACATTACTCGCCGATACCCATTCATGTATATTGTGTATAAATTTCATGCTTTTTGAATAAACAGCTCCTGAGAAAAGCGATGTGGTGCATTACTTTATGAACGCCCCTCGTATATATATAATATCGTATATTATAGTTTCATCCTTATTTTGGCTGGCAGAATTTGGTGATTTAGCGGCATATCCACTCCTTGTGGCGTTAAAAGTTTATATTCTTCAGTTGATTGTTTGTGCTCGTTTTCACACTGTGTCTAGGTTTATATATCATAGGTCCACAAGATTCAGGACAGCCACAATAGTTCATTAACGATACTTTCTATGACTCGAAGATTCCACACAACGATCAATATAACAGCTGGATATTTTAGTAACATTCCATTTATTATTCACGTAGACAATACATCATTACACAGCATGCATAATTAGGTAGATTCAGCAACTCCTATAATCCGTAGGTCCATAAAAATGTTACCTCATTCCTATTCCTACCTTTAGTTGTATTTAATAAACATTAAAATGTTTCAAGACACTTCTATTGTAACATTTCCCATATTTCTACCACTGGGTAGAACACACACACAAGCCGCCCATTCAGGGTCAAAACACGCTCTGTCCATTTTTCCTCCACACTGCTCACGTCATGTGCGCAATACACATATCGACAAATTACTATCGTGCTGCGCTCATCAGCACCAAAAGCCTATACATTTTCTAGCGTGTGGCGTGCAATAGCCAGCGCAACATTACCCCCTTCCCCCATCCTCGAACAACTGAAAACTTAGTTTTCAGTCAGGCAATTATAATGTGAAGCGAGACTAAATCATTCATCTTATCCCTAATGCGTTATGATTACCTATCATTTATTAAATGATATCTATCTAGATTTTAAAGGAAAAAAAAAAATAATGTCAGTAATAACAATATGAATAAATAAGTAATTATTGTCCACTTCCGTATTCGAGTTATTACATAACTCTAGAGAGGGTGTCAGCTAGGACATTGTCCTTTCCTGCTATTGGTAAAACGTCAAAATCATAACCTTGCATTTGTAGCGCCCATCGGGTGAGACGTGCATTAGTCGATTTAAAAGTCTGTAAATATGTGAGGGCTTTTTGATCAGTGTATAATTTAAAATGTGTACCCACCAAGAACTTCTGTAGTTTATGTAATGTCCATACCAATGACAAAAGTTCCCTTTCCACAATTGGATATCTGGATTCTGTCTCTGAAAGTTTTCTGCTGAGGTAGAATATCGTGTGGCACTCGCCATTAAAGGTCTGCATTAAACATCCCCCGATTCCTTTCAGAGATGCGTCTGTAACCACGAGAAAAGGTCGTCGTAAGTCTGGTAGTCTTAGTATTGGACTTTTTGAAAATTGTGTTTTGATGTTCTGTAAGGCATGGTCACATTCTTTGTTCCATATTATTTTGTCAGGCATACCCTTTTTTGTCAGAGCAGATAGAACAGAAGTTAAAAGGGAAAATCGTGGTATAAACCTGTGGTAAAAGTTTATGAGTCCCAGCAAACTACGAACTTGTTTCTTAGTAGTTGGTATGGCAAGATCCAGTACCCTTTTTAGTGTAGACTCATCAGGTTGTATTGTATGTCGGCCAATCTTATGACCCAGAAATGAAATCTCAGTAAACCCAATTTCGACTTTGGAAGGTCGAGCTGTGAGGTTATGTACTCTGAGAGTTTGGAGCAACGACTGTATCCCAGCGATTTGCTTTTCCCAAGTATCATGAAAAATGCAAATATCGTCCATATACGAAATGAGATCGGTGCGATTACCTAAAACGCGACGCATCATGCGTACAAATGTCGCTGGAGCATTCCGTAAACCAAAACACATGACATTGTAATGAAACAATCCACGAGAAGTGGCAAAAGCAGTCAAAGGTTTTGATACATCAGCCAGAGGAATCTGCCAGTAACCTTTAGATAGGTCAAACTTGCTGAAGAAAGTGGCGGATGATAGGCGTGGCAACAAATCCTCCAGCAAAGGCATTGGTTCAGAATCGGATATGGTCACCTTGTTAAGGCGACGAAAGTCAATACAAATACGAATTGACTTGTCTTTCTTTCGTACTGCCACCATAGGAAAACAGAAAGGTGAATCAGACGGTGAAATAATACCCAGTTTTAACATACCATCTACTTCACTTTCCACCTGATCTCTAACATGTAGAGGAACGGCGTATGGTCGTAATGAAATCGGGGTGTAATCTGACAATTTGATTTCGTGTGTGATAATGTTAGTACGTCCCGGAAGATCAGACAAAACATCCTGAAAGGATACCAACATAGAACGAATTTGATCCCCATGATCTGCAGGTAAATCAGTACAAATTATAACATCATTCCATGTTTCCGAAGACTTAATAGGTGCTACCGGAAACGTGGAAGGTACATCAGCGAAATTGGTTTGCACCTCATCCACCAACGCGATAGATGCATGATGGGTAGGTTGGTTCATGATAGCATCACAAATGAATTGTAACTGAGGAGGACGAGTGATGTATGGTAGGAGCATGTTAACATGGAATGTTTTTTCTTTACCCCGCATATTGATGACGTAGTCCACGTCCGTTCTCTTTGCAACCACTTTAAACGGACCTTGCCATGTTACTAACAAGTGATCTACTTTGAGTGGCAGGAGAACAAAAACATCGTCATTGATTGAGAAAGACGTTAGTCGTCTATCTCTGTTAATGCGAGATCTGGTCTTATATTTTGCCATCTCAGATGCTTCAGTCGCCACCTGACATGCATCCACAAGATGTTGGCGTAAATCTGTAACGTATTGATAAGTGGATTTCTTCTTATTATTATTATTCACATCAGATTCCATCAACAAATCATGTAAGAGAGACATTGGACCTCTTGGGTTCGCACCAAATACCAACTGAAAAGGCGAAAAACCAGTATGATTAGGAACCTCTCTGTACGCAAACAGTACAGCAGGAATAAAACGATCCCATTCTTGAGGAAATGATGTAGTCACCTTCCCCAACAATTGTTTTAATGTCCCATTCCAACGTTCCACGACCCCGTTAGAGCTAGGGTGAAATATAGCACTAAGAGAGTGACGGATACGAAGTGTGTTGAAAACATCTGACATCATACCTGACACGAACTGAGATCCATGATCAGAAAGGATTTCTTCCGGAAACCCGATGCGTGAAAATATAGACAGCAACGCATCTGTTACCGACACTGTGGTAATATTTTTTAAAGGAATGGCTTCTGGCCATCTCGTACACAGGTCAATACATGTTAATATGTATTGAAAACCTCTGGTAGACCTTACAGACAGTGGTCCTATGATATCAATAGCCAATTTAAAAAAAGGGCGTACAGCAATATCCGTGACCTGTAAAGGTGCTGATTGATGTGCACCCTTACGTGCAACACTTCGACATTCAGCGCAAGATTTACAATAAGTTGAAATGTCTTTATTTACCCCAGGCCAATAAAAGTGTTTTAGTAATCTATAAGCCGTACGGGAAATTCCCATATGTCCAGCAAATGGTACGTCATGCGCATTTGACAAAACTAGTGCGCGAAATGACGTAGGTACTATAACTTGTTTGAGAATGAAAGAGTAATTATCAAAACATCGTATCATAATATTATCCTGCATTTGAAACCAATGTCTTGAATTTTTAGAATGTTTAATAGTTCGAGCAATAGCTAATGGGAATAAATGTCCCAAAGAAGGATCCATTTGTTGTTTTGCTATAAATATATTTTTGTCAATGTAATGACAAGTTGTAATGTGTTGATTGTGTATAGAAGAATTTAATTCAATTGTCTCTGCAGCTTGTTGTGCTCTGGTTGTGATCGCGTTAGCAAAGGAGGGATGATTTCTCTCCCAATCAATAATATCCTGTTCAGAACACTCTTTAACCCCCTTTATGTTACCGATAAGTAAATCACAACAAGGTCGATCGAGAGCACACACTCTTACTTTTCCCGAAAAGAACGGAGTATCTATTACCACATCTGCCAGCGGATAAGATTCAACAGTTCCACCGAAAGTTACGCACTTTATAGAGGTTCCCGTAAAGCAAGAAGAAGGAATTAGTGCCTTCCTTAGGCCAATGGTGGTGCATCCGCTGTCACGTAAAATAGAAACAGGTGTGTCAAAAACAAAACCTCTATGGATCACGAGTGAGCCAACCCCATCATTTAAAGACAAAACTGGCAGAGCATGTCCACATCTCAGACGTGGAGTAGATCCAGGTTGAAATAGAGTCATACATTCTTTGCAATTACCACTATTTTCCAGATCAAAACTACATGCATTGGCATGAGTTTTATTCTCATTATTGGAAATATTATCATTACCAACGTCAAGCTGACAAGCGTGAGCTTGTGATCTTCCTCTACTTTGACTCCTAGAAAAATGTGTTCCTCTCCGATCCACTGGACAGTCAGACCGATAGTAACTCTTTTTGTCCGTGCGAGAAGAATCATCACGAGATGGTGGTGAGACATGATGTTTGTTATTGTAATTACTGTTATTGTAATCATTACGTGAGGGTCCCGAAAAATGATGTTTGTGAGTGTAATTACACTGACAAACAACATTTTTCTTTCTTATATAAGAATAAGTGTTCTTAGGTCAGTTTCTTGCGCTGATTTCAAATCTGAAATCCGTTTATCTCTATCACGTCGGGTTCTTAAGATATTTGTGAATAAATATATTTTTGGGAAACCGTTATTTGCTCCGTTTCATTTTTACTATATAACTTATTAAAAATTAATAAAAAGCAACATAATTCTACTTTTTATACTGCTAAAAGATGCATGACATATGTTACGCGATTTTTCAAATAGTTACTGTATTTTGAAATAATTCTGAGCAAAATATGGCTTCTAGAAGTTGTAGATATTCGGCTGATCTGTTCTGTTACGTGTGCGGATATTTTACCGATCGTGTTCACCAGAAAAACTTTACACCATTACTAAAGAAAACATATGAACTTTATTTCGATTCGAAAGTTGATGATGCAAATAACTCTTGGAAGCCAAATGCAGTTTGTTCGATACATTGGCAGGTTGGTTACGAAAATCGCCGAAGCATAAGTCGATGCCTTTTGGAGTGCCCAATACTCCGATATCTAAATTTCGTCATAGACACAGAGAACTTGTTGAATACTTTGAGATGGATGATGACATTTGCTATTGCAAAGATGTAAACGGTCATGAGCACATAGTCAACGAATGGCGATTTTTCATCGATTCTTCCAAGACTAGTCTAAAAGCCGTGTTATTGCATAACAGAAATTTATTTTCATCAATTCCAGTCACCTACTCTGTTCATATGAAAGAAACTTATGACAATATGGCTATACGTTTGGAAAAAATAAAGTACAATGACTACCAATGGCGGATTTGTGGAGACCTAAGGTCATTGCAATTCTCACGGGCATGCAGACTGGGTATACTAAATTTTGTTGCTTCCGATGTGAATGGGACAGCCGCAACAGACAGGAACATTATGCAAGAAAGGTGTGGCCTATCCGGGATCGTATGCAGCTCGGGCATAAAAATGTAATACACGAGCCATTAGTTAACAAAGACAGCTTCATTTACCACTGTTACATATAAAGTTGGGGCTCATGAAGAATTTTGTAAAAGCGTTAGATAAAACGAGCAAAGCTTTCACTTATCTTCGAGAAAAGTTTCCGCAAGTTAGCGATGCAAAGATAAAGGAAGGTATCTTTGTAGGACCTCAGATTAGGAAAGTTATTGCAGACAAACAATTCGAGAACTTGTTACATGATAGTGAACTTCGCGCATGGATGGCATTCAAATCGATCGTCGATAACTTTCTGGGAAATCACAAATCTGTTGACTATGTTGCATATTGTTAAGCAGTGCATAGATGCATACAGAATTATGGGCTGTAACATGTCCCTCAAAATCCATTTGCTCGATTCGCATCTTGACTTTTTCCCTGACAACCTAGGCGAAGTCAGCGATGAACATGGAGAACGATTCCATCAAGATATCGCCGTAATGGAGTCACGTTATCAAGGACGGTGGAGTGTGACCATGCTTGCCGATTATTGTTGGATGCTTCATCGCGATGTACCACATGCCATTCACCGACGAAAGTCGAGTGCAAAGAAATTCAAGCCTACATAACTGTTATACTTCTTGTACGAATGATGTCGTAATACTGTATGCGTTGTTAAAAAACTTCAATTGCGTATTTCTAGAGATCCCGACCTGATAGAGAAAAACGGTTTGCAGATTTAAAAACAGCGCATTAAAATTGACCAGAAAAACATAGAAATGTTAGAGAAAGAAAAAAAAGTTTTTTTTTGTTAGTCAGTGTTATTATTGGAGTATTGATTATTTCTTTGCCATGACTTTTTATTATTATGGTTAAAGTTGCGTCTCTCTATACCCCGTGAGGGCGAATGATTATGAGGGAAATTATATCTACCTCTATAGGAATTTTGATAGTCATCCCTATACCGTCGGTCCATGCTGCGAGTGCGTGATCTATCATGAGTGACCGCACAAGGTGGCAAAGTTTCTAGGACCTTCGTCTTACCTAAAGGCAAGTTTGGGTGTGCGACCGAAAATTGTTGAGCCAATTTTTCCATTTCTCCTATATTTGTGGGCTTCCTTTCTTGAAGGAATGAGAAAATTTCAGTATTTACCGAAGATAAAATTTTGCCTCTTAAGAAGAGATCATAAAGACCTTCGAAAGATTTAGTAATATTAGACAGTTCAATCCATCTGTTTAGACACATCTTCACTGAAGACACAAAGTCTTCGACATCCTTACCTTCCACAGGACCCATCGATTTAAATTTTAAACGATATCCTTCCTCATCTAAACAATATTTGCGAAGAAATACTGATTTTATGGATTCATAGTCGTTCCTTTTATCATCGGCAATGTTAAAAAAAGTTTGTAAACTTTCACCAGTAAGTAACCCGACAAAATGTTCAGGCCATGAGGCCTTAGGTAAATTTAAAGCCGTAACTCTTGATTCAAATCTCAAAAGAAAGAATCCTATATCGTCATGTAATGAAGAAAAAATTTGGTAATTTTAGATTAATGATCTTAGACGAGCGTGTACTAGGAGATTCTCTAGAAGAAGAAGATTGTAAACGCAATTTTTCTAACTCAAAAGTTTTTTCGCTTTCAAATTTCGCTTGTTCTGCAGCAATTTCTGCTAAACGAATTCTTTCCCTTCTCTCATGTTCCCTCTCTTCTTTCTCTCTTTCTTCTCTTTTTTCTTCTCTCTCTCTTTCTTTCTCTTGTCTTTTTTCTTCTTTTTTTTTTTCTTCTCTTTTTTCTTCTTTTTCTTTTTCTTTTTTTTTTTTTTTTTTTTTTTTTTTTTTTTTTTTGCTTGTCTTTTTTCTTCTCTTTCTTTCTCTTCTTTGTATTCCGCTATTTCTTTATTTACATAGGCTATAAGATCATCACCCGAGAAATTCAAGTCCTTCCCATTCTGTATAAATCCCGCCTTTACCTTCACAAAGTCCGCCATAATGAAATTAAAGAGTAATGGGCTATAGATTCAAAATGTATATCTCTCCCACTTGTTGCCCAATGACTATACTTAGTCGTAAGGTAATTCAAACCTTTTCAAAACCAACTGTATATACAGTACTTCTTCGTTATGTGTGATATACTTGTCTCTGAAGTATATGATACTTATCAACTAATCTCACAGTGTATCCGGAATCATCGTATATATTAATATATCAGCAATTAACAAATATACTATAATCCAGTACTAACTATCGCCTTTACTACCTATTTAAAAGCATGCCATACTATCACATTAGACAAAAGATTAACTGACAACGCTGGAAACAAATCAGGAAAAAGACAACAATGTAAAAAGTCATAAAATCCTACAATATAATAAAACAGTTGTTTCCACCGTCAATGAACAGTACAGGACGAGATACAATCACATAGAACTGCTGTACATATTAAAAAGAAAGTCAGAGAAGAACTACAGGTACGAACATAATCATACTGAACTAAATAAGAATTCCACGACAATATGTTACTCGACAGCACAGCTAAACAAAAAAAGAAAATATTAATCTCAGTCAGAGCGGAAATACGACAGCACTAAATGCTGAATCCCTGAAAGAGATCAATACAATCAAAATCTATAGAACGACGACAACTAAATTCATCCAAAGATATAATTGAGTGTCGCCCACAAGAAAACATAAAACATAAAAGATACACAAAAATAAGATGTGCCTGACATTTTTAGGACCGGAGACCATGACCCTACCAACATATATTCACTTATATGATTAAAATCCACGACCGCCAATCCTCGTTGTAGACAAGACGCATCAACCTCGCAAAGTAGCCTTGAATCTATGCAATAAACACGGGTCAAGAAAAGAATGTAAAGTCTGGGTTGCACAACGCGTATAAGTGTCCTGTACAAGACGTTCCCTGTTCCTACTTAGGAAATCCACGTGGTCAGCAAATCTGTTTGGTGACGTACGTAAAAGATTAAATCATCCTTCCTGACCATTGCAGACAACCGAAATGATTTCTCGGACATCAGGGTTGAAAGACTTGTCAGACTTGAAAGACCCAAAAGATTGGTTCTGGATACCGTCATGCTTCTCACGATTCATATTATTGGTATAATAAATGTCCACTGGTAACTTTACTTTAGGATTTACAAGTCCGTTCAGGTGATCTTGATGTAATGGTTCACTACAACGATTCAACGTGAAATGGCCTCGAGGTGACAATATTCTTCATAGTAACCTGTGACCGCAGTATATTGTGTCGAAATTTCATATCTGTTCGTAGGCAGTCAAATGTCTGTTCAGCGACTTTAATAGAATATATGTTGTTTGGTATTAATGTCTTCCCAACAGTCCAAGGTCTTGGCATGACCTCGTACGAAAAATTGCAATTTCTATTGATTCCACAAATTCGTGTGCTTGATATCTTGCGTACTTTCCACAGTACAGCATTGTACATATTCCAAACAATTAATTCCTCTCCAACGGAACGAGCCTCCCATATCTGTGGCGTTAAAAGTTTATATTCTTCAGTTGATTGTTTGTGCTCGTTTTCACACTGTGTCTAGGTTTATATATCATAGGTCCACAAGATTCAGGACAGCCACAATAGTTCATTAACGATACTTTCTATGACTCGAAGATTCCACACAACGATCAATATAACAGCTGGATATTTTAGTAACATTCCATTTATTATTCACGTAGACAATACATCATTACACAGCATGCATAATTAGGTAGATTCAGCAACTCCTATAATCCGTAGGTCCATAAAAATGTTACCTCATTCCTATTCCTACCTTTAGTTGTATTTAATAAACATTAATATGTTTCAAGACACTTCTATTGTAACATTTCCCATATTTCTACCACTGGGTAGAACACACACACAAGCCGCCCATTCAGGGTCAAAACACGCTCTGTCCATTTTTCCTCCACACTGCTCACGTCATGTGCGCAATACACATATCGACAAATTACTATCGTGCTGCGCTCATCAGCACCAAAAGCCTATACATTTTCTAGCGTGTGGCGTGCAATAGCCAGCGCCACACTCCTCTGCATACTTTTACTTCGTGTAATAATGATCTGAAGTTTTTGTTTGTTCATAAATGATCACTCTAAATGTCTGTCTTGTGATCAGGTGATATGCATGTTGCTTGATGTATTCTTTTTTGTGGAAACTCGTTGCCTCCTATATCCAGTTGATTAGAAGCACATAATTTTAGAAATATTTCTCTACTTCGTTCGTTTGTCCCAAGTTCATAATCCCCCATCATCTATTCTAAGCAGCTATTGTCCTTTCCAATCTTATCATTTAGTTAGCCCATCAAGGACAGCTTACAGAACCGTTTGGGATAAGAACGGGAGTGCGACAGGGATGCCTCTTGTCTCCATTTCTTTTCTTACTAGCAATATACTGGGTTATGAGAACATCGACAACACACAACAGAAATGGAATCCAGTGGACTCTGACTAAGCAGTTGGATGATCTGGATTTTGCTGATGACTTAGCTCTTCTGTCCTATAACCGTAATCAGATGCAGGGCAAATTGAAAACACTCGATGAGAGGTCACAGCAATGGGGTCTGAAAATACACCGGGAAAAGACAAAAATGATGAGAATTAATGCAGGTAATGATAACAGGGTTGAACTTGAAGAAACACCAATACAAGATGTAGAATCGTACACATATCTTGGCAGCAATATAGACAAAGTTGGAGGGACAGACAGTGATATCAAAAAAAGAATACAAAAAGCAAGAGGAGCTTTCATTGCAATGGGAAATATATGGAGATCAAGAGAAATCGGATCCAACACGAAAATAAGAATCTTCAACTCAAATGTGAAGTCAGTCCTATTGTATGGCTCTGAGACACGGAGAACAACAAAGACAACAACCAAAAAGCTACAGACTTTCATAAATGGGTGCTTGCGTAGAATAGAGGGATTAAAATGGTATGACAAGGTTACCAACGTGGAACTGATGACAAGAACTAGACAAGTGCCAGTGGAACAAGAGATGAGAAGAAGACGATGGCGATGGATAGGACACACACTGAGGAAACCTGTTGATAGCATTACAAGGCAGTCCTTGTTCTGGAACCCCCAGGGCAAGAGAGGCAGAGGTAGACCAAGAAACACATGGAGAAGAGAGCTGGAAACAGAGGTGAAAATGATGAGGAGAACGTGGAAAGAACTTGAGATGATGGCACGTGACAGGAGGACTTGGCATGTGTTTGTTGAAGGCCTATGCTCCTTTGGGAGCGGAGGGTTATGAATGAATGAATCAAGATTGTAATATCTTTACTCTTTTTCTTTTTAGTCCATTACATTATTAGGCTGAATTTTGGTGTACGAAATCTTCTTTGTCATTGGTTGGTGTACAACAGGGGTGTTACATACGTTTTATATCATCTTCCCTTGACCTTATCATTAGTGTTAGAACTGGAACGTATGAACAGTGCAACATATAACGCGAATGAGTGAGGTTCGCTTCGTAGTAATTTTTATACATTTATTTGACACTGGACAAATGATGAGCTCTATATTCATGCAATATAGGGGCATGCGCTTCCATAGTGATTAGCCATCAAATACAATGACCGGTAGGCAAAAGTACCGTCAGTAATAGTCATAATGTCCTTGACTTACGCTGCATTTCTAATACGTCGAAAAGTCAATTAATACTTTCCTCTAATATCCAGCCATCACAGGCATACACAGAAATATATATTTTTCAATTAATATGAAGATTATGCAGAGGACATCTACACACAATCGGAGCTCTCATACATGCGTCCGAACACCTTGAAGAACATAGTCGGAAGAGACCGTTACAAGTCTTCAGCAGACGTGCAGACGTAATCTTTTGCTCATAAATTGACGTCACTAATAATTACAATGGTGCGGTTTCACTAGTGGTGTATTTGAAGAAGTGTCGTCGACCAGGGACTGGCGGCTCCTGAGCCGACCCAGCTGCAATGGGTACCTCCGAAATCGGCGAGTATTTGCCTGAATGGCGAGGGACACCTGTCTCTGTACAAGAAATAAAGGGATACTCACGTAAAATCAATGTCAGGTTAGACATAAATAATAACCTGAGATTTCGCCTCGAGTATTAGCGGGCGTACGAAAAAAAAAAAAAAAAAAAAAAAAAAAAAACTAGTGGTGCGTCGTGGTGTAATCTCATCTGTACACAGCAATGCCTTCCCTTTAAGAATGCACAAATACACGCGTAACAAGTGGATGATGTTTATCTTTAGTTTTCTTTTTGCAGTTTTTAAAGGTTGTTGATTTTAGTCTGCGTTCTATTGCTTCTCAATTTATGAGGGCTTCTGTGCTTTCTTTAACAAAATTAGAGCAGCACGTTCATTGTGGTGTGAACAAATTTTTTCATCATGTCCTGAGGACAGCCCCATTTCTCCTGTGTTTATTTTCTTCCTCTCTATTTCCTCCCACATTGTTCGCACACTGGCAGTATGACAATTAACGTTTCTCATTGTAGATGCCCCTTGTGCAGTTTACCACTTGCTCGTTTATTGTTCGAATATTCTAAATCTAAAAATCTTGAGATTTTCCTATAAGAAAAGGATGAATCAGCAGCCAAGGCTTATTTCGGCTTTCTGTAAGCTGCGTCATGATCCTCCTTTATCAATCTTCCGTCGTGGATGGCTGAAATAATTGTATTTATTTGTTTTGGTCGACTTGTCTGTCGCGAGAGGGTAGATGGTTATTGAATTTAATAAGATGTCCTAGACAAAAGGTGTATCAGATTGTACCAGGATAGTGCCAGATAAGAATCTGGTCTTATCAGTAATACCCCTTTCTCTGAAAAGAGTAAAGGTGTATAGAGAACAAAGGTAGGGTCAAGCTGTATAAGTTCCCAGAAAAGATGGTAATATAGTACTCTGAGTCCTTATGTGCTACCTCTCAAGATCCTCCTCTGTGAATATGGTGGTTATTATTGTTATTGACTCTGCTAGGGGTAATTAATTAATTTAATTCACCAACAAAGACTTAAAGAATTTAAGTAAGTCTGATTGTAAATATTTACAACTTAATTTGTACAGTTTCTCTTTTCTGTTTGAAAAGTTTTAAAAGAAATGATATGACAACATTAAATAAATAATAAAATATTCAACAGTCTTTCACTGAATGGAAATGTCTATCACTATGGAGAAAGTCTTGCTTGGATGGTTTCTCTCTGATTATTTACTATTTTATATTGTCACAGGTCTGATTGAAGACATACACTGCTTATTTGCATCATACAACTGTTTCTATTTTTTTTTTTTTGGTGTACTGGGATATGCTGGACAGTTGCCTTTGTGGGCAACTTATCTGAGTCACTGAAGATGGCTCCCTCTGATATTGGATAGAAATCTGTGATGAAATTCTTCCAAGTGGTACACACGAGATGTCTGGCCCTCTGACTGAGACCGGCACTGCATCCGTCGTAACCTCAGTAAGAGATGCCTCTTTTATATTTATCAGGTTTTTACAGGATAAAACCCTCAGGCATACACACAGACGAGCTGTTAATGGCTGTTTAAGGTCTGCTTTCCAGTACAGAAGGCAAATCGCTTCCACTAACACTTGCTTTCTTTTGCCGCTCTCTGTGGCTTTCAAATACTGTGACTGACCTGATTCTGTTAGACACGCGCTATAAATTGTGTTGCCTCGAGCGTCCGAGGTAGTCCCCCAACGAATGTGTTTTGAGTGCTTCTTCTTCCTTCTTCCTCGTTCGTCCTGAAAAGGACGTTGGTGGCGTTGTGTCTGTTTACGCCGGAGCTGTGATATCTGCACCTTTCGGTCGACACATCCGACTTCAGCACGGCAGTTTTTGGGACCGGGTTTGCCTTCCCTCTGCGATCCATACTCGCTCAGCCAGACTGCAGTGATGCAGACTGTTTCCAGGACCACCACGTGGAGGTGGAGTAGGGTCTTAGTCAGCTCTGGTTCGCTGACTCTGATGCAAGCAGTCAAGCTATGGGTCGCTGACTGCATTCTCTATTGCTGCATCTTTGGGTCCCGTTTGTAGTTCAGAAAATATTGGTAAATTTTCCTATTGTACAAATTAGGAAAACTAAGATTTTATTTATCTACGTTATTCCTGGAGCGATTTTGTTCATCTAAAGTTTAAAAAAGGCCTATATTATTCTACATATTTCTAGTAAACAACCTTGTTCATTCCTAAATGCATTTTATTCTTTGCGTACGTTACACAGCTAAATAATGGACTAACCTGAGGCTTCGATGCATTCAACTAGAAGATTTCTCATGTCCTATATCAGTATTTGTAAATGTATTAGTACTTACGGGTAGAGCAACATCCCTAATATCGTTTTGATAGCCTCTTCCAGGTGGTACTTCTTTCATAATGATGTAGTTAATTGTCCTTTGATGCTTGTTTGCTTATATTTGGACTTCATTTTATTTATCCAAGGCTGTAGTAAACACGGCATAACGAAGCGTTCTGATTGGCCTGTGTATCTTGCAGTTCTTTCAACGTATGGCGCGCGGTGTGGTCAGAGTTATGCAGAATTCGTGTTGTGAGACAGACGTCACTTCACGACATTGTCTATGTTTTTGTTGTTGTTGACGTTTTTTGGCTTTGCATTACTGCTGATGGGGTAGCAGGCCCATCGCCCAACCCTCCTTAGCGACCTTCTTTGTCATACGTGGTAGAGTGCATCATTACTGTTGTTGGCTCCCCTCACCCCCTTATAGGCCAATGTAACATACGTGCGAGCACATACATAAAAGCAGTACAAGTGTATAACTTCACTGTTAATTTAACTGCACAACATTTTGACATGATTTTTTCTGTCTCTTCTAGAGACTATGGATGGGATTTTCTCCCTTTTCGCTTCTGGATAGGAATTTGGACGGCTGGAATACTGCTCGTAATAGTGGCTTTGGATCTAAGTGTGCTGGTGCGATATATCACTCGCTTTACAGAGGAAAGCTTTGCATCTCTGATCGCTCTGATCTTCATCTATGAGGCCTTCGCAAAACTTATCGAAATTGCTGAAGTGGACGCACCAATGCGACTGCATCCTGACGCTCACCCAGAGATGCCCCACTGTTATTGCAACTATACACCACGTATGTCTGAAGCTAAAGCTAGTATTATGTGCTAGTTCATGTGCGAAAACTAGTGTTATATAGAACTTAAGCTGTTCAGAGGATGAAAGTCAGTCTGTTAGAATGACTGTCCGAAAAGCGTTGCAGGTTCAATTATGTTAGCTATACGGGGCACTAATTCAGTGTCAGTTAATAGGATTGAATGTAAAGTATCTGAATATTGTCAGGGACAATCAAGAAAACATGGTATTGTCATTAATGAAATATGAATTTTTAAAAAATATCGACTACTAAATTCGTTTTTTTTTTTAAACCAAAAAAAATGAAGTTGTGTATTTTCTCCAAATTAACAGATTACAAAAAAAAAAAAAAAAGAGAATTGACTGTTTGGTGTTCAGAACATGCTATAAAGTTAAGACAAGGACTCATATAAATGAGAGTCTGAGAACCCCTGCCCTGGTCACACACCAGACAGAGGGTGCCACAAAATCCCAACATCTGGAGGTCCCTATTTTCTTTATTCAGGATTTGAGGTTGCTTCAAATCCTGAAAGTATCCTACTACCAGTATACTGGCCACGAGACACCCAAAGACTCCGCCTTCAACGTGATAGGTAAATAGAAAACAATTACAACTATTTCTGTTAAAAATACGCAGCACAAATAACATCAGTATATGGAATGCCGAATTTAATAAGATTTTTGAAAAAGGGATAGAGAGATGGCAGGAAGGTATCCTAGGCAGTTGGCGCGGAACAGGAGGGCTCGGGAAGGGATAATTGGGAGAGGTATGATAATGTTAGTACCGATTATAAAATAAAGGAAAACAAGGGAAGAATGTTACATAAAAAACTAATATGTACCAGTTGCTATAATGTTTATTGTATATTTTCATTACACGGAGTCAAAGACTAAATTCATACATGGTGCAAGCAAAGGTGGCCCGATATGACTCAAGAGCATTTTTAGTATGACTGAAGACGCGAGAGCTACTTGATGAGGTTGCCACCGCCGTGCACAATCTCATATTAATCACTTTGTACGTCATGCATAATTAAGCGTGCAATAGTTGAATCTTTCTTTGTCTCTTCAAAGACCCCGTGAACTACTCGGGGTGCTCACGATGATTTGTAGTAACAAAATTACATTATGATCTTGTCATCACTGGAGAAATGTAATTTTAAACAATCTATTTTTATCTCGTTTTCTTATCATTTTAACTGTTTTTTTTTTGTTTTTTTTTTTTTTTATTTTTTTTTTTTAGCTATGGGATGGAACGTCACATCGGGTTCTCCTATCCTCGCAAACGTGTCCGTCATCGGTGAATCAGCGTGCCTGATGGAAGCCGCTAGGGTCAATGCAACATTGGGCGGTGGTTCCGTCGCTTGGGTGTGCGAACCACTCTTCTACGTACCAGATGTCTTCTTGTTTTCATGCATTCTTTTTGCTTCAACTTTCTTTGTGGCTATCTTCTTGGTGGACTTCAGAAACTGGCCTTGTTTCTCGTCGTCAGTAAGTAAAATACAGCAAGTGTTGTGTGCTTAATTCAAGAGAGAGAACTAACACATTGGGTATTTGTCATCATCATCATTATCATTTTCCTGTTTTGCTCCTTAAGGAGCATGGAGTCAACACTCCAGCTAGTCAACACTCCAGCTAGCCCCTTTGCATGAAAGGATCCCGTTACACGCCTATTGGGGCATATTGGAAATACGGTGTTAGGCCCGTATTTTTTTGACCATCGGCACACTTGGGGTGATATGGTTAGTATCACGCCGGCCGCCTTAACCTTCCCATAATTGTTCTGGTACCCAATTCATGAGGTTGGGTCCACCCCGGAGCCGTTTGCGGTCTAAAAAATCCCACCTCAACTGGGGATCGAACCTTGGACCACCGAGCTAGGAAGCCAGTGCACTAACCACTGCGCTACCATGGCTCCCCCTTTGCATGAAGCCTGTACTCATTTATTCACATGCTTTTGAAGTGCTGCTTTCCGTTGCATGTTGTTGGACACTGTGAGGTTTCCAGCCCCATGGACGACTTCATATGAGTCGTCATGTACGACATACATGAAGAAGTCTGGGTCGTCCACGGGTCCTATATATCATAGTTGTGTGAGTGACATGAGAATGACCTCAGCTAATAATGCACTTTTTTGGGATGCAGAATTGGCCGAGCGTCCTTTCACGATGTACTTACACAGCAAGGCAATGGCGCCGTTTGGTTGGTCCTAGGTTCGATTCCCAGTAAACCTATCACTTATATTTTCTTTTCTGTTGTCTAGTGTCATCCTTTGTGTCCAACGAGTACCTGTTAATTACCTTTATTTATTTAATTACTAATTTATATACATTAAGAAACAGTAGCCCTATCCTTTTCATGTCTCATAAGAGACCTCCTGGGAACAACATAGGTCAGGTGTACATTATTTTCCTTGTTTCGCCTTAAGAGAGAGTGTAGCAAGAGCTAGAGGAATGGAGGGAGATTAAGAGAGAGTGTAGCAAGAGCTAGATGAATGGAGGGAGATTAAGAGAGAGGGTAGCAAGAGCTAGAGGAATGGAGGGAGATTAAGAGAGAGGGTAGCAAGAGCTAGATGAATGGAGGGAGATTAAGAGAGAGGGTAGCAAGAGCTAGAGGAATGGAGGGAGATTAAGAGAGAGAGAAAGAAAGAGGGAAAGAACTGAAAAAAGAACAGAACTTTTTAAAATTAAAATTCAGAGCATTAGTTTACTAACATACTTGTGTAAAGCCTAAAAGCAATTGTGTTGGTATTAAATTACAGGTACGAATAAACCATCCTTTAGAGCAATTCATCTTAACCAGGGGTACATGCAGCTCCGGGAAGGGTGGGGAGGGGCGTGGTGGGCGACCTGACTTCTGGGTGTGCACGAACTGACTTCTGGGGGTGTGCGACTCGACTTTTGGGGGTGGGCGACCCAACTGTGGGGGGTGGACGACCCAAATTTGGAGGTGGTCGACCCCACTTTTAGGGGTGTGCAGCTCGACTTCTGGGGGCGTTGCGCAGCCCGACTTCTTGGAGCGCGAGACATGCTAGATATATAATAATAAAGCAGAAGGCGAATCATCATAAACACAGTGTAACTGTTAAGGATAGATTTGGGATGCAGATAAAATAGTGTGGCATGTTACTACACGCTAGCACATTTCCATTTACATGTGAGGAATTGTGTTCGCCTGTAGATAAACTACGGTTTGCACGAAGCGTCCACCCGTGGTGAGCGAAGCGTTCACCCGTGTTGAGCGACGGTCAACTAGTGACGTTTTCTGTCACATGTCGTGGGGTTCAGTGTGTAAATTAATTGGGCTTCCGTCTTTGTGTTTGCGTCCGAGAGAGATGTAATTTTTCGAGGCTCCGGGATAATGGAGCGTGATTTATAAATATATATTGTGGCATTGTTGATTCTCGGAGGCTGCCACGTTATGTGCAAGATGGTTCATAAACGTATCTAGAAGTTCATACCATAATTTACTACGAGTAACTTTGAGATATGAGGCAACTAATATTTGGTTTGCACTGATTGCTTCTGCCGCATTACTTTGGTTTTCGTGGATTACCGAACCTTTAGTACAACGGCCAGAATTGAGTGGAGATGAGAGGATTGTATTATTATTATATTATTGCCACTTAAAGATGCCTAACATTTGAACCTTATTGACGGACCAGAGATAATCTACTACGCTTATCCATTGCCATGTACTTTTGATGTTTGATGGACCATTGTGAAGTGACTTTGTTTATTAAATGTCAACCATGTTTTTCCCGTGGACCTGTTCACCTACTGGCTTTGTTATGTGTACTGACAATACTTGTCCTGAATGAACACCTGCTATCATTCGTGTATCCATGCATGATCCTCTAATTTATCCCAACGTAACACCATATAATTTGGTATCGGATCGATACTTTCATCAGGACATAGTTTTCAAATTCACGTAAGCAAGTATACCTTCGTACTTTGCAAAAATACAGCTGACATTTAATCTGTATATGTGATCGTCACTCATGTTCAGCGTGTTATTGTGAACACACCACTTCGTGAACTCAGTCATTATCAACGGGTCCAGTTGGATAACGAACGCTGCCACTGCGCATACCCAATGTTCCAGTTTCAATGTCCTATTGTTCGCTGTAACGTTCAAGATAACAATTTCAAACCAACCGGTTTGCAAGTTTACTTCGTGTTCCAGTCTACATCACAACGTTTGTAAGATTCTTTCAAGTTTCAAGTCTATGCCACGGCGATGTCAAGTTATTTTGTACCAAGTCAACACAACGTTTCAAGATCTACACAGTTCATGATGCCCATCTGATTGAGACCGTGTACTATTTACATTTTATCCGTGCTTCACTTGTATTGAGGGACAGCGTTTTCCAGTATTGACACCTTTTTCCGGACTTGCATCTGATCGGATTGCGATAAGTGCCTGTTTATTACACTCTTGTAACTTTGCCGTGGAGTAAGCCTTTTTGATATCTATGTTATTTGTTTTCTTCGTTTCTATATCTTTGTACACATCTGTTGTTAGCGACACATGTCATTGGAAAAATGACCGCGCAGCAGATGTTTCTATAGGTTTTGCTTACATTCCTCAAGCAGTGAAATTTCCGGCCTGAGTTTACTCACCGATGTGGTTCACTGCCTGTTTAGTGTGACCTAAATTGTTTAGCTGTGCTGCTTCGTCCTGCTAATTGTCAGTTCTTGTTGTGTGCTGGTTTTGTTTTTCTTCTCCTTAGTTGACAACCATTCTGTTCGTGATGCTAGTCTAACCTTCTATCACTTGGTTACATTTATATATATTGTTACAGGTCCTGTCCTGTATTTTTTTAAGCAGTAAGTCTGTTCTATTTGTTGGTTTTCCTTAGTTTCCCATTTGCATTCTTTTTCGTTTACTTGCTGCTGTTATCACATTGCCTTGGTCACGTGTACTTGTCTTTTTGTTTAGTTCCATCAATTCTGTTCTTGTACATTATAATAATTTTTTTTCTCTGCTCTCTTTCTCTTTTCCCTCGTATTTTTACTACTGTTGGTCTTTCATACTATACTATTTTGTTATTAATTAGTAATATTAAGAATCTATTTGCATTGATAATATTGCAAAGCACAAAGCTAGTGAATTGGTATAGACGGACTAATCGAGATACATTTATTACATAATTTATAATATTGATAGTAAGATACTGAAGAAGTAAATAATGGAGTATCAGGAATTTATTACTATGGGCCAAGAATATGGTTATAAGGCGAAGGAATTAATGGACTTTGCCAAAGCGGAATTCAATGCCAAAGAAAATCAAGAAGCCCTAGAGAATAAGAGACAAAGAGATGCACGGTATGAAGAGCGAGAGCTCAGAAAAGCAGAGCTACTTGCGGAAGAGAACAAAAGGATTGCAGAAGAGAACAAAAGGATTGCAGAACAGCAATTAGAAGAAAAAAAGTTGGAAAGACAATTAGAGGAGAAAAAGATTCAACAAGCTGCAGAAGCAACGAAACTTGCTCATGAAAAAGAATTAGAAGAGAAAAAGCTTGAGAAGGAAGAAAAATGGCGACTTTACGTATTGAAGAACAAAAAGTCTAACATCAGAGTAGACAAAATGACGACTCTGAACGTAGAGGTTCCTCTAGCAACCACGATAGCGGTTTTGTTAAATTTCGTTTGCCTGAGTTTAAGCCAGAAATAGACGATATTTCGTCCTTCCTAACCCGCTATGAAAATGTTTGTGAAGAAAATAAGCTTGATAGATCTCATTGGTATACAAGATTGATGGATTTCATGACTGGTGAATCCTTAACTGCTCTGTGCCAATTGGACGGGCCGAATAGACGCAATTATGATGCTGCTAAAATATTATTATTAAAACTTCATCAGTTAGACGCTGAAGGTTATCGTATGAAGTTCAAACATATGATTCCTGAAACGGGTAAAGATTTTACACAGTTTGTAGCTGCAACTCGTCTAACATTTAATAGATGGATACAACTTTCCGGCATTGAAGAGAATTATCAGGGCCTTAAGGACTTGTTATTGCGGGACAAAGTCTTGTCTTCCGTGAGCAGACCACTGCGAGAATATCTACAGGAAAGGAAGCCGTCAAGTTTGAGTTCAATGGAGGAATTATGTAGGCAATATTGTAATGCACATCCAAGAGTTTGTGTCAGTAACAACAATATTAAGGAAGCTTTACCTGTTGCCGCAGCTACACTTTGGAACCACAACAATTATAGACAAAGATCCTACAGTTGTGATGGGAATTTCAAACCAAGCAAATTCAATAACTCACAACCATATAGAGGTAGACAACCATATAGAAACTACTCACCCCAAAACAGAGGTAATTTCCAACAAAACTCAGGAGAGAGAAGGAATGATAATTTTGGTAACTATAATAAGAATTGGAATAACTGGGGACCCAATAACCAAAATTATTCACATCGTAATAGGTCACAAGACTATAGAAATCAAGGAAACAACAATAGGAACCAAAGAAATAATGACGGGAGTCAAAATAACTCTTTTTACAATCAGAGACATAGATCACGCTCTAGAAATAATGCAAATTCGAACTACCATGCCAACTCAGCAAATACTGCTTCTACACCTGAGAACGCGCAAGACAACAATGTTGTTAATCATTCAGCTTCATGTTGTTCGTTTGACTTTGATACTGCTTCACAGTGTCCAGATTGCCAAACTCTATTCCAGTCTAATGTGACTTCCTTATTAAAATGTGGCCATCCGCTACCAGCAGTCACTGCTTCATCAGCACATGATGGCACAGGAGTACTACAGCTTCATAAAGGTTTATTGAATGGCACTAAAGTTACAGTACTCCGTGATTCTGGTTGCATGACTGTCGGAGTGAGACAGTCATTAGTACATCCGTCTCATGCAACGGGTGACTTTGTTAAATGTGTAACTTTCGGCGGTACAGTGGAATTTTATCCCACAGCCGTGGTGGATATTCACTCACCATTTTTTACAGGCAAGGTTAAAGTGTGTTTGTTAAGGAACCCAATAGCGGATGTCACACTTGGCCGGATACACGGCAGCAATGATTGCTCACCCGAAGAAATTGTTCAATGGGAACGTCAAAATTTATCAACTGCTGCTGCAGTTACTACGCGTGCCCAGGCCAAGGCACAAAAGGAAAATGATGATACCGGTCCTAGAACTCAGGACGATTTTCACGTTCACTCTGAGATAGACAAACAATCCTTGATCAAACTTCAAAGAGAAGACAACTCTTTGAAGAAATTCTTTAGATTAGTCAAAGATAATGAATACGTTGATGATAGTTTGTCACCAAAACAGTGGTACACACTTAAAAATGATGTATTGGTTAGGAATTTTAAAGATTCATCTTCAATCAGATATCAGGTGATGGTTCCCCAAAAACTTCGTCTGTACATTCTACAACATGCACACGATTCGCACTGTGCTGGCCATATGGGCTACTCTAGGACGCGATCCAGAGTTTTTGTCCTCTTTCTTTTGGCCGGGAATTTCCAGAGACACCTCCATATATTGTCGCTCTTGCGTTATTTGTCAAGAGGTAAAATCAAGAGGAGCCTATCATACGGCCCCGATTCAGGCGTGTGATATACCTGTACGCCCCTTTGAGAAAATGGCCGTAGATATTATCGGTCCTTTACCTGTTATGTCCGCTAGAGGACACAGGTATGTGCTCACATGTATCGACATGTGCACTCGATGGCCCGAGGCCATCCCTCTTAAGAACATCACCACTAATGACGTTGCTGATGCCCTTTTCTTGATTTTTTCTAGACTTGGTTTTCCTCGAAAACTTCTTTCAGATCGAGGTACCCAATTTGTATCTGACACTATGACTGCTGTTATGAAACGCCTCAATATCGACAGGTCTCTCAGTAGTGTTTACCATGCGATGAGCAATGGCATGGTGGAACGTCTTAACCGGACGTTAAAGCAGTTATTGGGCAAAGTTACAGTGAAATATCCTCAAGATTGGGACAGGGTTTTACCCGCCGTGCTGTTCGCATACCGTGAGGTAGCGAATGAACAGACCGGTTTCTCGCCTTTTGAGCTTGTGTTTGGAGCTCAACCTCGAGGTCCCATGTCACTTATTAAGGACCTACTCATAGACTCAGAGATGACTCAGGACATCCAGTCATCATATGAATACGTCGTTAACCTCCGGCGTAACATTATAGATGCAAGCCAACTGGCTACAGCTTCTTCCGAGGCTGCTAAAGCAAGATCACGCCAGTTCCAAAATCGCAACAGACGATTACGTCAACTATTGCCTGGCGATGAAGCTTTTGTATTGCTTCCAAGGAAAGAAAATAGACTTTTAATTGCTTGGAATGGTCCATATAAAGTGTTGTCACGCCTTTCTGATTGATGACCGCCCTAGACCTGGTACTCACTACTCTGCGCTATCAGTAATTCAGGAGGAAGAATCGGCTTTTCCTGATGTTCCCATGAACTTACCTGTCTTTCCTCTCCAATCGACTGAGACATGGAAGGATATTGCTATTTGTCCAGCTTTGTCTTCTGAACAACATTCCCAAGTCTCTAATCTTCTAGAATCCTTTCCAGACGTCCTCACAGACATCCCAGGGCGTACATCAGTCATTTCGCATGACATCACCCTTACAGATGATCGACCAATTCGTCTACGCCCCTATCCTGTCCCTATTCACTACCAGCACCAGGTGGAAGAAGAATTAAAACAAATGCTTAATTTAGGAATTATAGAACCTTCCAATGCCCCTTACTCATCACCTATGGTCATCGTTCGTAAGAAAGACAAAAATATCAGATTGTGTGTAGATTACCGGAAGCTGAATAACATCACAGTCTTCGATGCTGAACTCTTACCCCTACTTGAAAATCTTTTGTCTCGTCTCGCCAAGAATCTTTTCTTTACTAAAATTGACCTTACCAAGGGATACTGGCAAGTTCCCTTGACTGACAGAGCTAAACCACTCACTGCCTTTGCTACACAGCAGGGTCTTTATCAGTGGAACGTAATGCCTTTCGGACTTATGAACGCCCCGGCAACGTTTGTCCGGATGATGAGAAAAATTCTCTCTCATCGGTCCGATATAATCACATATATAGACGACAACTGTCTATTCAGTTCCACTTGGGAGGAGCACTTCTTAGGTTTACATTCTCTTCTGGACACTTTACGTCTCCATCACCTAACAGCCAAGCCCTCAAAGATCTTTATTGCTTTTGATGAAATTTCATTCTTGGGACATAAGGTGGGTCACGGTTGTCTTCAGACCGTGCCACAGAATGTTTCCAAAATCCTAAAATTGTCTGTGCCCACTACTAAGAAGCAAGTTCGTAGTCTTCTCGGCTTGATTCAGTATTATAGTAAATTTATACCAAACTTGTCTTCAATCACTGCAGACCTCTCTGCCTTGCTTAAAAAAGGCTTACCGAACCACGTGCACTGGACACCAGAGTGCCAGGCTGCGTTAAATTATGTTCAAAATATTTTTTCTGTGCCACCAATTTTGAGGTTACCAGATACAAATCTCACTTATTATCTCCGCACAGATGCTAGTTCAAAAGGTATCGGCGCATCACTGATGCAAGAGTTCGAGGGAAGATTACATCCAACCCTCTACATATCCAGAAAGCTCAATGATGCAGAAAGAAAGTACCCAGTGATAGAAAGAGAGTTGCTGGCTGTTATCTGGGCGGTAGTCAAGCTGGAGCGGTATTTGTTGGGCGCCCCTTTCATCATACAATCAGACCAGAAATCCCTTTCCTCATTGAAGAAGGCGAATCACAAGAACCCAAAGCTAGCCCGTTTCGCCATCCTGCTCCAACCTTTTCAGTATGAAATCGATGCAATACCAGGTTCTGCAAATGTGGTCGCAGATGCTTTATCGAGATGCCCACAACTCGAACTTGAAGATTCATATTGACTTAGTTAGTTGACTTTATATTGGTTGTTCGTCCATCACGGGTGATGAAGACCACTCTGTTCATCCAATTATTTAAGAATATGTTAGGTTAGTCTATGGGTACGAAGGTGACTGAAGAGCCCGATGCGGGCCTGGAAAGATCTTGGACAGTGTGGGCAGGGAATGTTTGCTTCATGTGAAGGTTTTATTTCACGGTCCTTTCTAGCTTGTCTCCGCTGTTCCGCTGCTGCTCTTCTGGATGATTCGCATGCTGCTGCACCTTTACGAAGAGATGTGCGCCAAGCAGTTCGGTCTTGCGCAGCAGCTTCCCATGTGTCTGGGTTTATGTCAAAGGTTTTCAATGACGTCTTTAACGTGTCTTTGAAGCGCTTCTTTTGGCCACCATGGGAGCGTTTACCCTTCTGCATCTCACCATAAAAGAGTATCTTTGGCAGTCGATGGTCTGGCATGCGGACTACATGACCTGCCCAACGAATCTGTGACTGCATCAGAATAGTATCAATACTAGGGATACCAGCTCTGTCAAGAACGGCGGTATCCGGGATCTTGTCTTGCCATTTGATGTTCATTATCTTCCTGAGACAGACTGTATGGAAGTGGTTTAGCTTCCTTACATGGCGCCTGTATACAGTCCATGTTTCACATGCATATAGCAGCACTGGAAGCACCGCAGCTCTGTACACCTTCAGCTTTGTCTGTAGACTAATGCCACTTCGATGCCAAACGTTGGTGTATAGTCTGCCAAATGTGCTGCTGGCTTTGGAGATCCTGGTGTTCACCTCATCATCAATGACAATGTTCTGGGATAGTGTGCTACCAAGGTATGTGAATCTGTTCACAACATTCAGTTTCTCACCATTAACCTTGATGACTGGCTCAGTATAAACTGTGCCAGGAGCTGGTTGGTACATGATTTCTGTTTTCTTCGTGTTGATGGTAAGCCCAAAGTTGGCGCAGGCTTCGGAGAATCTATCCACACTATGCTGCAGATCAGCCTCTGAGCCAGCATTGAGGGCACAATCATCAGCAAACAGAAGATCTCTGATGGTGTGTGATTTGACCTTGGTTTTTGCTTGAAGCATCCTAAGGTTAAACAATTTTCCATCAATACGATAACTAATGTCGATTCCTGTGTCCCCGTCTCTAAAAGCATCAGTCAGCATAGCATGACTTTATATTACACATGTGTGAAGCCATGGTGTTTACTCACTACTAGTCACTATGACAAAAGATGATGAATACATGAACACTAAGAGGATTTTCAAACCATTCATATAAACATTTGCGATTTTCATGACTTTGAGATAATCATTATTCACTTTAACTAGTGGTACATTGAACATCGTTATACTACTTGCAGACACGAACAATTTCTAACTACGACATCATGTTATTATTCTGGAATGCACATTGACATTAATTAAGATTGCTATATTATGCTACAAATCTAGTCCTGACACGGATAGTTTGGAGTATACTTATATTATTACAAGTTTGATTTGGACATTACTTGTCTTGCCAACGTACAAAAGGTACTTAGAGTAGAATAATTAAGTAATGGAATAATTGTGTTAATTGGTTATACTTGCGTTCTTGTACTATTTTTTTTTCTCTTTCTGTGAGATATTAATATACTTTAGCTGCATTAATGTCATATCGCATTGCTTCTTTGATTCATGTCATGTTTAAATTGCGTTTAAGCTTAATTTTTGACAGCATTGTTAGTTAGAAATATAACTATCTAAATCATTTTTTTTTTAAATTATAATTCATGCATTTTTGAATTTTTTGTTTCAATTTTTTGTTTTATTTTATTTTATGTATCTCATACTATTCTCATATATGCATGCTATTTCTTTGATAGTTTATCGTAAACTCACATTGATCATACATTTATGTATTCTTTTGACACATCATTGGAATATCGACTGTATATGACTTGTTACTTATTGACATATGACTGTTTATGACTGATGACAAATTCATCTAGCATGTTATTTAATGATAAATTACATTATGCAGACTGACTGCGACTAGATTAATTTCGATGTGGCCCAATATTTGTGATATAATCAATTTTGGCCGCTATTTCCGTATAGGAAATATTTGAATTGGAAAAAAAAAAAAAAAAATTGTTTTTTTTACACCGCGAAGGGGGTGATATGTTAAGGATAGATTTGGGATGCAGATAAAATAGTGTGGCATGTTACTACACGCTAGCACATTTCCATTTACATGTGAGGAATTGTGTTCGCATGTAGACAAACTACAGTTTGCACGAAGCGTCCACCCGTGGTGAGCGAAGCGTTCACCCGTGTTGAGCGACGGTCAACTAGTGACGTTTTCTGTCACATGTCGTGGGGTTCAGTGTGTAAATTAATTGGGCTTCCGTCTTTGTGTTTGCGTCCGAGAGAGATGTAATTTTTCGAGGCTCCGGGATAATGGAGCGTGATTTATAAATATATCTTGTGGCATTGTTGATTCTCGGAGGCTGCCACGTTATGTGCAAGATGGTTCATAAACGTATCTAGAAGTTCATACCATAATTTACTACGAGTAACTTTGAGATATGAGGCAACTAATATTTGGTTTGCACTGATTGCTTCTGCCGCATTACTTTGGTTTTCGTGGATTACCGAACCTTTAGTACAACGGCCAGAATTGAGTGGAGATGAGAGGATTGTATTATTATTATATTATTGCCACTTAAAGATGCCTAACATTTGAACCTTATTGACGGACCAGAGATAATCTACTACGCTTATCCATTGCCATGTACTTTTGATGTTTGATGGACCATTGTGAAGTGACTTTGTTTATTAAATGTCAACCATGTTTTTCCCGTGGACCTGTTCACCTACCGGCTTTGTTATGTGTACTGACAATACTTGTCCTGAATGAACACCTGCTATCATTCGTGTATCCATGCATGATCCTCTAATTTATCCCAACGTAACACCAACACATAACTAAAATGTATCTGTTTCAAATAGAACATTGAAAACGGGAATTCAGTATCATTAATGTAGATGTCTGAGGGCGAACGAGATGTCAGGAACCTTGAGCTGACTACTGCCTGTATTAAAGTCATTAATGTAGAAGTCTAAGAGCGAACGAGAAAGAAGAAGATATTTATATGTGCCGGTGATACTTCTTGCGAGGAAATCTGTGTAATATGAATATTGCACACAGATTTCCTCACAGAAAATATGAGATGGAGTAACGAATTCCCTTCCTCGTTGTCTTTGCCTTCCTTAACTCAAAAGCAGAGTCATGCACCCAGTTACAACTGGGAAGACAGTAGCGTGACGCTACCAGCTTCCGGTTCCGGAACCTGGTCACTGTTCCGCGAGAGGAAAACGCTCTAACCGCTTAGCCATCTAGTGGCTTCATGAGCCTCCTTTACAGAGGAACTTCTGTCTTGGGTGCCAGAATTGACTTATATTCTGTATTTGACTTATCCATGTTGTTTGTTGAAGTTTTTGTGGTAACAAGTTTGTTTACAGTATGGGGTAAACAGCCCCATGCCCAAACCCTCCTTAGTCGCTCTTTACGACATGCCTAGTAGGGTACAATGTTACTATTCTTTGCTCCCCTTTCTGGATCCGGTAACACGCGGTCATGTAAGCCTGCTGCTATGTTCAGTCAGTCAACTCGTTCAAGTAAAAAGATAAATATATTTTAAGTTAACCACGATTATTACGTCTCAGTTGGTTTTTGTTTTACATATATATATATATATATATATATATATATATATATATATATATATATATATATATATATATATATATATATATATATATATATATATATATATATATATATATATATATATATATATTCCTAAAAAAGCTTGGAATGAAAAGAGAATTAATGATCAAAATTAGACAGCTAAAATATGTTAGCAATATAAAAAGACATAATACCTTGCTAAAGACCATGGTAGAAAGAAGAGTTGATGGCAAACATGCACGAGGAAGCATTATTTTTGTAATGCTTAGCTGGCAGAGTAGACTGTTGCAATTCGCTCCCGTGGCTAGGCGGTGGGTGCCGTTCGGAAGGTCATGCTCCCCCCTGGTCTCCTGGGTAGTGAGATCGGATGACTAGCCTTCTCGGATAAGGGCGAAAAATAGGAGGTCCCGTGTGCAAGTTGCGCTCGTTAAGAATCCCTCGGTAGTTGGAAATCGTAAAGAGTAGGCCTATGGGGCCGCTGCCCTGGCAAAATTTAAAAATTAGAAACCTACCCACCACAAAAATATTTATAGAATGTGTGATTCGTATCTACACACGTTAGGATTCTCGCCAGTGCTACGGAGTTCGTGCACTGTGTATGATATAAGGGAGGACATTGGAGCACTTACAGAGTTGTGCGTGTGCATTGAAGATAGTCCTTAAAACCAAACCAAACCTAAGTGGTACACGCTTGCAAATTTCCCTTCTTATGGCAAACTGATATATATATATATATATATATATATATATATATATATATATATATATACTGAAGCACATTAAAAACGCACCACCTGTATAATCCAGGAACAGAGTGTGAAATGTAAATATAAGTGTTTACTAGTTTACATATTTGGAATCTTTATTCATTTTCCTATGAATCAATGCTGTCATTAATTTGTACATTTGATTGTTATGAAATTCATTGCATTCTGTGCAGGCAAGGGAGAAAACCAAAAATGCAACCAATAAAAAAATTCATTCACACTATCCTCAGTATCTGGTATGTCCACCGTGTGCTTGCAAACAAGCTTGGCAGCGGCTCCGCATGGAACGCACAAATCTCTGAAGGACATTCCGGGGAATCAAGTCCCATTCACGTGTAAGAGCAGCTTCGAGCTGTTGCAGATTAGCTGGAGAACCTTACCTGTAGACTCTGCGTCCAAGCTCGTCCCACATATGTTCTATAGGGGACATGTCTGGTGATAGGGCATGCCAATCAATCGTCACAATGTTCTGCTGCTGTAGATATTGCTGCGTAATGCATGCGGTGTGCGCATGTGCGATATCCTGCTGGAGAAGCTGCAAGTCTGGATAATTTGTGAACGCAGTAGCAACCAATGCATCCAGAACCTCATCTCGATATGTCACAACATTAACACTTCCATGGAAGACGTGAAGAGGCAAGCGATGGTGAAAACTGAATCCTCCCCAAATGTGAATACTGCCACCTCCAAATCGGTTGTACTGACGAACATAGCAATCTGCAAAGCGCTCTCCACACCGTCGCCAAATCCGCATACGTCCATCAGCAAAGGATATGTTGAATATGCTCTCGTCTGTGAATAGGACAGCATTCCACTGCAGTCTAGTCCATCTGACATGTTGCTCTGCCCATTGCAGGCGCTGCTGACGATGTCTGTGAGTCAAGTTTGGCCCAACATAAGGTCGTCTTGCAGTAAGGCCTGTATCTCTGAGTCGTCGTATGACTGTCATTCGAGAGACTTGCCCACGTCTACCCACTATTGCTCTTGCTGTTTGACTTGCCGGGAGAGAACGATTCCTTAGGTGACTCAGCACAATATTACGATCTTGCGCAGGGGTAGTAACTCGTGGTTGGCCACTCCGAAGTCTATCCCGGGCACTGCCAGTGGTTCCGTAACGTTCATTGAGACGTACAATAGTGCTGTGGTGGCAATTCATCCTTCTGGCAATGGCCCGCGAGCTCATTCCGGTCTCCACCATACCGATGGCTCGTTGGCGGTCGTTTTCAGATAGTCGTGGCATTTCAAGCACATGTACTGGGTGTTTTGTCTCAACGGCCTTTTTATACCGAGTATACTGCCACAACGCGTATACATTTTCAGGGTCATAGCTGTTGGGAATCGTGTTGCACGTGTAACTTTCATTGTTTTCATGTAGTCTGTACACAAACCCGTGGGTTGAATCTTGCACTTTCCATTCCAGCAGCCATTCGCTCTCTACCTCATGACAAACACGGGGAAAATCCATTCCCACACTTTTTTTCCAGCTTCTCGGCATCAGTATATATAATAGTGGTGTGTTTTTAATGTGCTTCAGTATATCTTGATTCATTCATTCATAACCCTACACTCCCAAAGGAGCATAGGCCTTCAACAAACACATGCCAAGTCCTCCTGTCACGTGCCATCATCTCAAGTTCTTTCCACGTTCTCCTCATCATTTTCACCTCTGTTTCCAGCTCTCTTCTCCATGTATTTCTTGGTCTACCTCTGCCTCTCTTGCCCTGGGGGTTCCAGAACAAGGACTGCCTTGTAATGCTATCAACAGGTTTCCTCAGTGTGTGTCCTATCCATCGCCATCGTGGAAGAAAGGATATATATATATATATATATACAATGCCTGCTTTGATGGCCTTTGCTGGAGGCAACTAGTTCCTTATATTTGCTTTGGCTGCAGCTTCCTCTGCCTCTCTTGCCAACTCGTCATGATATGTCCTCTTGTCTCGTATGATGCTTCTTCTTACTTCTTTATTAGCTTCTATGTACAGCTCACGAGCATTGGCACTGGAACTTCGGGTTGTGTTTCTGTTTCAATCTGCTTTTTTTGTTTTGTCTTTTATCTTACTGATAGTTTCTGTTGTTGTCCTTGCTTTGTGCTGATGTTCTAGTTTCCCCAGAAATTCTCGACATACCTTATTTCATACATACATATATTATAGTTTCATGCTTATTTTGACTGGCAGAATTTGGTGATTTAGTGGCATATCCACTCCTCTGCATACTTTTACTTCGTGTAATAATGATCTGAAGTTTTTGTTTGTTCATAAATGATCACTCTAAACTTCTTTCTTGTAATCAGGTGATATGCATGTTGCTTTATGTATTCTTTTTTGTGGAAACTCGCGTCCTCCTATATCCAGTTGATTAGAAACACATAATTTTAGAAATATTTCTCTACTTCGTTCGTTTGTCCCAAGTTCATAATCCCCCATGATCTATTCTAAGCAGCTATTGTCCTTTCCAGTCTTATCATTTAGGTAGCCCATCAAGGACAGCTTACAGAACCGTTTGGGATAAGAACGGGAGTGCGACAGGGGTACCTCTTGTCTCCATTTCTTTTCTTACTAGCAATAGACTGGGTTACGAGAACATCGACAACACACAACAGAAATGGAATCCAGTGGACTCTGACTAAGCAGTTGGATGATGTGGATTTTGCTGATGACTTAGCTCTTCTGTTCCATAACCGTAATCAGATGCAGGACAAATTGAAAACACTCGATGAGAGGTCACAGCAATTGGGTCTGAAAATACACAGGGAAAATACAAAAATGATGAGAATTAATGCAGGTAATGATAACAGGGTTGAACTTGAAGAAACACCAATACAAGATGTAGAATCGTACACATATCTTGGCAGCAATATAGACAAAGTTGGAGGGACAGACAGTGATATCAAACTAAGAATACAAAAAAGCAAGAGGAGCTTTCATTGCATTGGGAAATATATGGAGATCAAGAGAAATCGGATCCAACACGAAAATAAGAATCTTCAACTCAAATGTGAAGTCAGTCCTATTGTATGGCTCTAAGACACGGAGAACAACAAAGACAACAACCAAAAAGCTACAGACTTTCATAAATGGGTGCTTGCGTAGAATAGTATGACAAGGTTACCATCGTGGAACTGATGACAAGAACTAGACAAGTGCCAGTGGAACAAGAGATGAGAAGAAGACGATGGCGATGGATAGGACACACACTGAGGAAACCTGTTGATAGCATTACAAGGGAGTCCTTGTTCTGGAACCCCCAGGGCAAGAGAGGCAGAGGTAGACCAAGAAGCACATGGAGAAGAGAGCTGGAAACAGAGGTGAAAATGATGAGGAGAACGTGGAAAGAACTTGAGATGATGGCACGTGACAGGAGGACTTGGCATGTGTTTGTTGAAGGCCTATGCTCCTTTGGGAGTGTAGGGTTATGAATGAATGAATCAAGATTGTAATATCTTTACTCTTTTTCTTGTTAGTCCATTACAGTATTAGGCTGAATTTTGGTGTACGAAATCTTCTTTGTCATTGATTGGTGTACAACAGGGGTGTTACATACGTTTTATATCATCTTCCCTTGACCTTATCATTAGTGTTAGAACTGGAACGTATGAACAGTGCAACATATAACGCGAATGAGTGAAGTTCGCTTCGTAGTAATTTTTATACATTTATTTGACACTGGATAAATGATGAGCTCTATATTCATGCAATATAGTGGCATGCGCTTCCATAGTAATTAGCCATCAAATACAATGACCGGTAGCAGAAGTACCGTCAGTAATAATCATAATGTCCTTGACTTACGCTGCATTTCTAATACGTCGAAAAGTCAATTAATACTTTCCTCTAATATCCAGCCATCACAGGCATACACAGAAATATATATTTTTCAATTAATATGAAGATTATGCAGAGGACATCTACACACAATCGGAGCTCTCATACATGCGTCCGAACACCTTGAAGAACATAGTCGGAAGAGACCGTTACAAGTCTTCAGCAGACGTGCAGACGTAATCTTTTGCTCATAAAATGACGTCGCTAATAATTACAATGGTGCGGTTTCACTAGTGGTGCGTCGTGGTGTAATCTCATCTGTACACAGCAATGCCTTCCCTTTAAGAATGCACAAATACACGCGTAACAAGGGGATGATGTTTATCTTTAGTTTTCTTTTTGCAGTTTTTAAAGTTTGTTGATTTTAGTCTGCGTTCTATTGCTTCTCAATTTATGAGGGCTTCTGTGCTTTCTTTTACAAAATTAGAGCAGCACGTTCATTGTGGTGTGAACAAATTTTTTCATTATGTCCCGAGGACAGCCCCCATTTCTCCTGTGTTTATTTTCTTCCTCTGTATTTCCTCCCACATTGTTCGCACACTGGCAGTATGACAATAAAAGTTTCTCATTGCAGATACCCCTTGTGCAGTTTACCACTTGGTATTCCCGATAAGCCTATCACTTCTGTTGTTTTTCTGTTGTCTGGTCTTCTACTTCTTTGTCTCACTGAGTGCCTGATAACATACCTTTGTGTGTTGTTTGTTTATTTATTTACTGTTTACAGGCCTCAGGTTTCCCCTCCTTATATGTTTATGCACGAGGAAGGTTGCTCGGTAAGTGGGAAGATAACATCAAGAGATCGACAGGAAAGGGTCTATCAAAGTGTACCATTAAGACGAGAGACAGACGAAGATGGCGATCTGTTGCAGCCAACCTTCGATTTAGATATGGCAGCTGACGATGATTTGCTCTAGTTACTCAGCTCTTTATTTTGTGTTTGTTTGTGTTTTTAAAACTAAAGCTGGAAATATCAAAGTATAATATTGATTTCCAATTTACTGGTCGCTGTATTTTGATGAAAGGAGATTTCAGTATTGACATAACTTGTCCTACCACTGCCTGGATACCATGTCGTGAAATATTCTAATCCACATATATAAATTATCAGGTAAATATAAAGCCTAACAAATAAATTTAATAAAAGGAAGAAGAATGGTAAAGAACAGTGCTGTCACAATGACTGTACTCGAAATCCCCCTTGTTTTCTACTTCGTCGGCAAATTGTAACGCTTTCACGTTGATAGTAAAAGCCTACTGTATTATTACCCGCTTTCTTCAATGAAACGTGTGCTGTATTTCTTGGAAAAACATTGAGATACGCAAGCTGAACAATGACCTAATTTTAATATTTCATTCATTCCATTTTATACACGGCGTAACTAAAGACAGATGGACTAAAGGATAGAGAGAAGGGAGAGGCATAAAGCCGAACACGTGCAACACTAAACACGCGTCGCGCGATACACAATTGCTGCCATCACGCGTGTAAGGCCACATGCACTAACTTTTTTTCAGACGGACAGTGATAAATTCACTACTCTTCCCAGAGTTAGGTTTTTAAATCCTGAAAAACGCTTATTAGAAAAGATAACATTAGATGGGTTTACGTTTGAAAACATTACAGTACCCAGACAGCACATCTTCGAAACAGGAGGTAGAAGAAATTGCATATTTTGAACGCAGCCACTTAGCTCTTTTAAATTTGTATATTTGGGTTCCTTAGGGCTTGATGACAAAGAATATGTTAAGTGTTATGCAAATAGTCTAGGAATTAACAAGTTATAGCCAAAATAAAATGATGGTGCTGTCAGACAACACCCAAAATCAGAATCGCTCAGTGGTAGATTTTTTAAACCACCATTGTACGGGAAATGGGCCACAAGTTACATTTGAACTGATTGGCTGGAATGATATGTAAGGCTAAACACGATTAGTCGGACTATAAATGCTATCCTTGGTTGTTAGGGGAGACGTAGGAAGGTAAAAATTTTTTCAAACACTTGTCGAAACGTGGCTCCATTGGCCAGACTCGCTGATATAATCACTTAGGAGCGTTAGTTCGAGACCACTAGTTCAAATAAGCTTGATAAAGCAACAGTGCGTTGAAGCCAGCTCATATTTTTGCTAAATAAAAGCCTGGAACATAAGCAGATGGGAATTTGTGCCAGTATTTGTGCCAGAATTCATTGCTAGTCAACGTATCTGTGTTTATTTCCATGAATTGTGGGACCGTGTTCTTGACGTTATTGAGCAGCACCTTGTCAGAGCTTTGCTGAAATCCAGAGTCGGACAGCATACTCCTTGGTCCATTTAGCTATCAGTGAGGTGTCTCCAGAGCACAGGGGAGAAATCGAGCAGAGGAGTCTTTTCCTGCCGCCATCACGCAAGATAAGCTGATGTGGCCAGCTGAGCTCAACATTATGTACCCCCATCTTAAAATAACATTGTAACATAAACTTAAGAGGGGAAGTAAATTGTTTTAATACCAGGAACTGAGAACATCTCCAATACTAGTTCCCATAGAAACAAACTATTGAAGTCATGATGACAAATACCAACAGAGCTTGAACAAAACAAAACCAGTATTACCTCATATTAACACTACACAACTGACACACATAGGATACCATTGATAATATATGTCACTACATGAATCATATTAATAAATTCTGTACATATACCTTGTAATTAAAATTGATTGTGATTCCTGGTTCCCTTTGTATTTGAATCAGGACACATATACATTCATGACAGCAATGAATACATATTGTTATTTGAAAAGTTATCAGTGACTCCTTTAAGATATCCTTTAGAGTGTTATATGTATGTGAGTGTCACAGTGTTGTCAAGTGTGGTGGAATAAATTAAATTGTTTATCTGTCTGTTGTTGTTATGACTTACACTTCATCCTACACATACCCTAGACATATAACGTAGTCATCACATTATTCCAGAATAATTCTGACTGAGATATATATATATATGTGGCAGCAAGTAAGGTTATCTATAATACACTACTCTTATTAGATATAGATACCTTCACAGCTGATCTCAGTCAGTACACTAAGTCCCCTATAAATATTTATAACATCCCACTTTACCACATACCAGCATGATATAAAAACATTTAAAATGCATTACGTGTTTCCCGTTTCTTTTCATGTTCCTCATCGCTATAAAACAATGTAACACAAAGCTCTGAGTTCAAATTGCTAATGTAAACAAATTGTTTTCTGCTGTGAAAAAAAATAATGACTAAAATTTTGACTAAATTATGTCAGAAGCAAATGCGTTTTGTAAATTTTTACTACACATCACTTTTTGCGTGTACATGTAGTGCCCTGTATGTCTCTCAAATTGAACAAAGTAATCTATCTTGGTATATCACCCTCAATTTTCTTTTCGTTTCCTAAAGAGCACGTAGCCACCACTGTGGCAGCTCCCTTTGCAAGAGCCCTGCACCAAACATTCACACCCTCTTGCAGCGATGATTAATGTAGTAATTTGTTGCCAGCCTCATGTACAACCAGAGGCATCTTTAAATGATTAGGTACCCGGGGCGGATCCTACATTTAGCTCCCTCCACCATGAAGAAATACACTTGCAAGTATATTTTTAACAGTATGTACTATCTGTCATAAAATTAACCGTGATACAACGTAAAATATCTCCAATGATACAACGTAGGGATAAAAACTAATGCGTAAGCTACTAGAATACATGATCGCCCACGCCGCGGGTCATCACCCGCCATGGAAATTAAATTGTTAGACGTGAAGGCAAAACGTTACCCTTGGAACGGGATGAGAACGAAGATCAAAAGGGAAAAAATCTGACTGAACGCGTGCTTGAAACTAGCAAGGCTAAAAGGACGCAAATTGGTGGGGCAAGGAAAAAGTCACGTCCCAAGTTGACATAAGGTAAAGAAATCGACAAAAGGGACCTTAGCTGGTATACGCAACAGTCATTTCTTGGACGCTTTTGCGATAACTTAGTCCGTTTATTTGAATGCAGTGATGAACGCAGTATAGAAGATTCTAGAAAATATTTGAAAAGTAACTTTTTCTTAATAATGATGTTAGGAATATAAAACCTAGCTGGCCGGATGGCCCATCTTGAGCAGTGAAATAATATGCTTTCATTTATACAGACGGACAGATAATAAGAAAGATATTGACAAAAGACTGTGTTGTTCATATCAGCGAACGTCTGCATTGAAACAAAAATGCCCCTAATTTTCAAAAAACTGTAGCCTTGAGACTCAAAGCGCTCAAATCTAGTTGGTATGAAAGAGAGGGGATGGGCTGGAGAATTGTGGCTAAAAATAACTTTAAAGGCAAAATTGTGTAGGGGAAGGCAGAGTTGGTTCAAAAAAACAAGTGTGTTTTTTGTGAAACGCAAGTAGAGACGGACGGACCAACAGACAATAAGGCATACTTGACTGAGGTATGACTGAAATGACGTTTTGGTAGTAGGTTTGAATTTGAAAGGAAAAAAGGCGGTGGTTGGCCATAGATGAATATATTATCGGCGCTCAGACGCGCATTTTTGCCATTCGTCATAAGTTGTCCTAGTAGACACAGTGAATAATATAGTGGTGTATTCCCAGAAGCAAATTGAAATCTTTAGAGGGACGCCATACTAAAGCCAGCAGCTCAGCTGAGTTTAGCTAGCAATTAACTGTGTTCTATATTCATTCTGGTAAGACTGAAAGTATTTCTTTGTATATTTTAATATTTGTTTAATGTTTCGAGTGATTTGATACTGCCATATCAAAATCTATCCCTTACAACAAGTAAGGATTCGCTCTAGACCCCCCGCCCCAGTTCAGGGTCTAGAGACAAATAAAATACATAAACTCCAGCAAGGATTATGAAAGACAGATCAAGTGTTGAGATCAGTGGAACATATCACCTATCCTATTCTATGGCAGGAAGCTAATGAACATATTTTAGAATAGGTAGTCTGGGAGAACTTATCCTATGTGAAACCAACTTGGTAAGATGTGTTGTATGGTCAAAGAGATCTGACCCGTCTATGTGGTGTTGTTGTGTGTAGTGTTGTGTCCAGAAATGATTTAGAGGATGGAATTCTGACACATGACCAATACTTTATTGCAGAGCTGTGAGTTTTTATTTGGCACCAATGTGGTGTCAAATGATGAGTTACTAATACAAGAGTGGACCCGTGCAGTTTATATTTTGGCAGAGCAACCTGATATTGCCCCCAAGCACGGAGAGGTGGGGCCACCAGATCTCAGCACCAGAGCTACACATTCAAGCTACGTGAGCATCTTGTATGCTGAGAATTCACCAACTCAACTTATTTTCTAACACACCCTTAAAATTTCCATCAAATAACTGGACAATGTGTAGTCGCCATAGACAGGGAGTGGTGAGGCCACCCCAACAGCACATCCATTAAATGTTCTCCCAATTAGATTACAACTATAAACAGTAGTAATATTAACTAGTCTAGTAACATACAGATGTACACTCCTTTCATTTATTATGCCATATATTCATGCATTTCATTAATAATTGCAAAACCTTTCATATGTTCTGACCAGAATAAAACCTTGGTTCAGAACAAATAAACTTAAAGAAAATTATTATCAAAAATTTTACACACCTTGAGTTAGTTCAGTGTGTTATAACATGGTATTAATATTATTAGTCTTATTAAATATCTGTGTGTGTGTATGTACACTACCACAACACATTACATATCATTACCCTAGAACTTTAACGTAGCCACATTCATTAGATAAAAAAAGATAGGTGTGAGGTCGTAGTGGTAGCAAGAAGGGCCTTCTGACAATTCACAGCTACATTTATCTCAGGAGCCTTCACAGCTGACCTCATACATCACATTAAGTAAGATCACAATCATACAATACCATCAATCCACTACATATATTGGGGTCTCTTGTTCCGGGATAATTAGCCTATCAATAATATTAGGATCTCCTGGGGGGAGAATTAAATTAGGGGAACACATTATAAAAATTAAAAGTGTCCCTTAAAATTAAAAGTGAAAATAAAAGTTGGTGAATCTTCACAGCCAGTGGTAGTTAATTGATTAATTAATTAATTAGAATTATTTTAGACTAGAGTAATTAGAATTACTTTAGTGGTTGGAAATTTTACTTTGCTCATTGCTAAATTGTTTAAAAAGTATGGCGGAGCTGGCCAAATTCAGATCAGCTGCTGTGCTAACGGCAAAGGATATGGGAATGGATGGTCAGGTTTTAATTCAATATGTAACGGCTGAATGTGATAAGTATATTGAACGGGAAGAAAGAAGATTAGAAAAAGAGGCTGAAACAAAATTAGAGTCTGAAAGGTTGGCTGAAGAGAAGAGGTTACAAATTGAGGCTGAGACTAAGAGGTTACAAATTGAGGCTGACAAAGAGGCTAAAGCATTGGAGGCAGAAGACAAACGACAGCAAAGGGAAGCAGAAGAAAAAAGGTTGACTGCCGAAAGGGAGGCAGAAGATAGAAAGCTGCAAAGGGAGCACGAATTACGACTAAGGGAGCTGGAGCTACAAGGCCCGGCTCCTGAAAATGGTGCCAGCCCTTTTGCCTCAGATGCTACGCCCAGTCTGGGAGCCTCAACATCAGCTATGGGGTTTCATTTAGACCATTTTGTTGAAAAAGACGATGACAGAGGGGTACCTAGGACGTTTTGAGTTATTAGCTACTACATATGGGCTAGAGAGAGAGAGGTGGAGTTTAAAGTTATCACAGGGACTGAGAGGTACTTCTTACGAAGTCTTCGCAAAAATGAACAGAGAAGACCAGGAGAATTATGACATGTTAAAGCAGGCTTTGTTATTGAGGTACAAAAAAATGGTGAATTTTATCGTAAGAAATTTAGAAATGCCAAACTGTTGTCTGGGGAGACATACCACCAATTCTCTGCCAGACTGGAAACCTATTTGGAGAAATGGACTGCTCTGGGGAAGACCCAAGATCTTAAAGAAATGATCATGATTGAGCAATTGAGAGAGTCCATGGCTCCAGACATGAGAAAATTTCTCATGGAACAAGGTGCAGAGAAGTTGGGGGGGTTTTAAATGTCGCTGAAAGGTATCAGGCAGCCCAGGCAGAGGTAAGTGGTGCTAAAAAGAAGCACATAGACAATTTTAAAGCTCCACAGCAATTTAATAAATTTGATAATAGAGAACAGGGAAATAAAGGTAGGACAAACTTTTAACGGCCAAGAAATGACTACCGAGACAGAAACTCACAGTTCAATGACCAAAAATCCAATGACAGAAAACCGTTTAACCAAGGAAAAAGATGGTGTAAATGGTGCAAGAAAGATAACCATAACACCGAATTTTGTAGAAGGAAACCTTCAAACATTGCTGCAATGAAGTCGGGGACACAAAGATTAAAGGTTAATCCTAATGGACAGCAGGAACCTTATCACCCCCCAGTTTGTGAGGATGTTATTTGTAATGGGGTCACCATAAGGTGCCTTTATGATACAGGTTTGGATTATGATTCAGTTGTGAAGTCTAGCCTAGTGGACCCAAGTCAGTATACCACAGAAACAGTGGAAATACAAGGGGCAACTAAGGACATACCACTCATGACACTTCCCATCGCAAAGATAACGGTGAAAACTCGCTATGTGGAAGGAGAAATCAGAGCAGCAGTGATAGATGAACCAATCTACCCTCTGATATTGGGGTGTAGATACGTCTTCTTGGGGAATCCCGAGAGACCTGTGATCATGGCGACAGTGCAGACCAGGTCACAGAAGAAGGAGGAAGAAGGTGAACCTATAAATGCTCATCCAGAGGAGATGAGGAAGGCGCAGGCTGAGGATAGGACACTCAAGCCATGTTTTAAAAAAATTGCCCAATTGCCACACACCTCCAAGTAAGGGGGAATATTTTATGAAGAATAAACTATTATACAGGAAGGCCGGAGCTGGAACAAATGGTCACAACCAGCTGGTTCTTCCCACTTCATATAGGGATAAAGTGATGGAACTCGGGCATGCGATTCCCTTCAGTGGTCACATGGGGATCAGCGCCACAGGACAGCGTATAGCTTGTCATTACTTCTGGCCAGGGATAACGGAGGATATAAAAAGATATGTCAAATCCTGCCCAGAATGTCAAAGGGTAGCTCCAAAGCACTGGACTGCTCCTGCAACTTTAGGGGAAATGCCCATAGTGGGAACACCTTTTGAGAGGGTTGCAGTGGATATTGTGGGACCTCTCACTCGGACCAAGAGGAGGAACAGTTACATCCTTACTCTGGTGGACACTTGTTCTATGTGGGGAGAGGCGGTAGCCCTGCCATCAATTGATTCAAAACATGTAGCAGAGGCACTACTTACAATATTTACCCGATTAGGATTCCCGCATCAAATCTTGACGGATAATGGCTCTCAGTTCAAGGGGAAACTAACGGAAGAAGTTTTTAAGCTATTTCAAGCCAGACACTTTCATTGTAGTCCGTACCATCCGCAAGGGAACGGCCAGGTAGAGAGGTTCAACGGGACTCTCATTTCTATCCTGAGAAAGCTGGCACACGAAAAACCGGATCTGTGGGATCAATTCCTGCCCGCCGCATTGTTTGCGTATCGGGAGGTACCACATAGTTCAACCGGGATGGTTCCCGCAACTCTGCTATTTGGGAGACCAATAAAAGGTCCATTAGAAGCCCTATTAAGGACCTGGACAGATGAGAAGGCGGAAGAGACTGTTACCTCATCTTATCAATACGTGAACGAACTGACCACTCGTTTGAAAGCTGGATGGAAACTGGCAAATGATAATTTGAAACAAGCCAGGAAGAAACATGCAGCATATTTTAATAGGAAGGCAAAGGACAGAGAACTAGCTGTGGGAGAGAAAGTGCTGCTTCTACTACCCGGTAGCCAGAATAAATTACAAATTGGATGGCAAGGTCCATATACGGTTCTAGAGAAGGTGTCTAGAACAAACTATAAAATTGACAAAAAGGGGAAGGAGAAAGTTTATCATGTAAACCTGTTAAAGAAGTATCTGGACAGACCACTCCAGGAAAGCACCCCCTTACTGACCTTAGCTATCGCAACTCAAATGCAAAAGGAACCACTCACCTCACATGAATACCCATTACATCCTTGTGAAACAGCAGCACAGGTAAAAGTCAGTAAGCACCTGACTAAAAACCAGAGGGAGAGAGTTCAACAGGTTCTGGAGGAACATACAGATGTATTAACAGATAAACCAGGCCATACAAATTTGCTACAGTATGACATGAAACTGGTGGACTCAAACCCAATCTGTATGAGAGCCTATTCTATTCCGTTCGCGAAGGAGAAGGCATTGAAGGAAGAAATAGAGTATTTGTTGAAGGAGGGGATTATTTCACACAGTGAATCATCTTTTAGCTCTAGTGTCGTTTTGTTGAGAAAACCGTCTGGGGAACACAGACTGTGCATAGATTACAGGAAACTGAATGCTGTCACAGAAGGACAAGTGGATCCATTACCAGACACAAAACAGTTATTTGCCAGACTGAACAAGGCAAAATACTTTTCAAAGGTGGATCTTAGTAAAGGCTATTACCAGATCCCAGTGAAGCCTGAAGTGAGACCTTATTTGGCTTTAGCACTTCGGATGGACATTATGAATTCAACATGCTACCATTCGGACTGAAAAATGCTCCGAGTGTATTTTCAAGGATGATGCGCAAATTGTTGGATCCCCTGAATAACCCATGTATCACGAATTTCATGGATGATATTCTAGTCGCCACAGAGACATTTGAAGAACACATTGAAGCTCTAGAAATGTTATTTAATAGGCTTAGGGAGGCGAACTTAACTGCTAGGCCAACAAAATGTTGCATTGGATGCAAAGAGTTGGAATTCTTGGGACACACTGTATATCAGGGTAGCATGACCCCTGATCCCAAGAACTTGAAAAAACTGCAGAGAGCACCTAGACCACAAACAAAAAAGGACGTGCGATCATTCGTGTCGTTATGCGGATTTTATCAAAAATATATCAAAGATTTTAACTCTATTTGTGCTCCTCTGACTGATCTGACTCGCAAGGGACTTCCAGATAAAATTAATTGGACTGCGCAAAGTGAATTAGCATTCCAAGACTTAAAGGAAAAACTCACTAGCAAGCCTATTCTCAAACTACCTGATTTGACACAGGACTTTGTCTTAAGAACCGATGCAAGTAATGTAGGGCTCGGAGCGGCTTTGTTGCAAAGATCATCTTCACCTGATGGGGAACTGAAACCAGTCGCTTATGCAAGCCGCAAATTGAATAAGGCGGAACAAGTATATTCCACAAGCGAAAAAGAATGTTTAGCGTTAATCTGGGCAATAAAGAAGTTTCAAATCTATCTGTATGGTAGGACTTTTGTGGTCGAGACGGAACATCAGCCTCTCGTATTCTTATCTCAGGCTAAGCATGAAAACGCAAGATTGCTGAGGTGGTCTTTATTGCTTCAACCTTATCAGTTTAGTATCCAATATATCCCAGGCAAATTGAATGTCGGTGCAGATTTCCTCAGTCGGCACCCCTGTGATCAAAATTAGAGTAATGGCAGGAGTGAGGAGAGATTTTATCTATGTGTATCACTGGTTTTGGAACTTGCCGTAGGCATGTTTTCAAGTGGGGAGATGTGTCATAAAATTAACCGTGATACAACGTAAAATATCTCCAATGATACAACGTAGGGATAAAAACTAATGCGTAAGCTACTAGAATACATAATCGCCCACGCCGCGGGTCATCACCCGCCATGGAAATTAAATTGTTAGACGTGAAAGCAAAACGTTACCCTTGGAACGGGATGAGAACGAAGATCAAAAGGGAAAAAATCTGACTGAACGCGTGCTTGAAACTAGCAAGGCTAAAAGGACGCAAATTGGTGGGGCAAGGAAAAAGTCACGTCCCAAGTTGACATAAGGTAAAGAAATCGACAAAAGGGACCTTAGCTGGTATACGCAACAGTCATTTCTTGGACGCTTTTGCGATAACTTAGTCCGTTTATTTGAATGCAGTGATGAACGCAGTATAGAAGATTCTAGAAAATATTTGAAAAGTAACTTTTTCTTAATAATGATGTTAGGAATATAAAACCTAGCTGGCCGGATGGCCCATCTTGAGCAGTGAAATAATATGCTTTCATTTATACAGACGGACAGATAATAAGAAAGATATTGACAAAAGACTGTGTTGTTCATATCAGCGGCGTCTGCATTGAAACAAAAATGCCCCTAATTTTCAAAAAACTGTAGCCTTGAGACTCAAAGCGCTCAAATCTAGTTGGTATGAAAGAGAGGGGATGGGCTGGAGAATTGTGGCTAAAAATAACTTTAAAGGCAAAATTGTGTAGGGGAAGGCAGAGTTGGTTCAAAAAAAACAAGTTTTTTTTTTGGTGAAACGCAAGTAGAGACGGACGGACCAACAGACAATAAGGCATACTTGACTGAGGTATGACTGAAATGACGTTTTGGTAGTAGGTTTGAATTTGAAAGGAAAAAAGGCGGTGGTTGGCCATAGATGAATATATTATCGGCGCTCAGACGCGCATTTTTGCCATTCGTCATAAGTTGTCCTAGTAGACACAGTGAATAATATAGTGGTGTATTCCCAGAAGCAAATTGAAATCTTTAGAGGGACGCCATACTAAAGCCAGCAGCTCAGCTGAGTTTAGCTAGCAATTAACTGTGTTCTATATTCATAATTCTGGTAAGACTGAAAGTATTTCTTTGTATATTTTAATATTTGTTTAATGTTTCGAGTGATTTGATACTGCCATATCAAAATCTATCCCTTACAACAAGTAAGGATTCGCTCTAGACCCCCCGCCCCAGTTCAGGGTCTAGAGACAAATAAAATACATAAACTCCAGCAAGGATTATGAAAGACAGATCAAGTGTTGAGATCAGTGGAACATATCACCTATCCTATTCTATGGCAGGAAGCTAATGAACATATTTCAGAATAGGTAGTCTGGGAGAACTTATCCTATGTGAAACCAACTTGGTAAGATGTGTTGTATGGTCAAAGAGATCTGACCCGTCTATGTGGTGTTGTTGTGTGTAGTGTTGTGTCCAGAAATGATTTAGAGGATGGAATTCTGACACATGACCAATACTTTATTGCAGAGCTGTGAGTTTTTATTTGGCACCAATGTGGTGTCAAATGATGAGTTACTAATACAAGAGTGGACCCGTGCAGTTTATATTTTGGCAGAGCAACCTGATATTGCCCCCAAGCACGGAGAGGTGGGGCCACCAGATCTCAGCACCAGAGCTACACATTCAAGCTACGTGAGCGTCTGGTCTGCTGAGAATTCACCAACTCAACTTATTTTCTAACACACCCTTAAAATTTCCATCAAATAACTGGACAATATGTAGTCGCCATAGACAGGGAGTGATGAGGCCACCCCAACAGCACATCCATTAAATGTTCTCCCAATTAGATTACAACTATAAACAGTAGTAATATTAACTAGTCTAGTAACATACAGATGTACACTCCTTTCATTTATTATGCCATATATTCATGCATTTCATTAATAATTGCAAAACCTTTCATATGTTCTGACCAGAATAAAACCTTGGTTCAGAACAAATAAATTTAAAGAAAATTATTATCAAAAATTTTACACACCTTGAGTTAGTTCAGTGTGTTATAACATTGTATTAATATTATTAGTCTTATTAAATATCTGTGTGTGTGTATGTACACTACCACAACACATTACATATCATTACCCTAGAACTTTAACGTAGCCACATTCATTAGATAAAAAAAAGATAGGTGTGAGGTCGTAGTGGTAGCAAGAAGGGCCTTCTGACAATTCACAGCTACATTTATCTCAGGAGCCTTCACAGCTGACCTCATACATCACATTAAGTAAGATCACAATCATACAATACCATCAATCCACTACACTATCATAAAAGTGTCCAATGGCACCCCCTTCCTGACTGTCAACAGGGGCGGATCGCCCCTCACACCCCCCCTTCCCCTTAGTACGCCACTGTGTACAACCTCATATTAGTCTTCATTGTACGACATGCTTGAGGGAGCAGTAGTTACATTCTTGTTCCCATTAGAGACCCCGAGAACTACACGGGGTACCTGTGTCCGAACGAGAGCAGGTGGATTTGAATTGCCCGCCATTTCTGTGGATTTTGTTTCTGTCACTTCATATTTGGCAGACGTCAAATAGAGACGTGGCAAATTCATTATGGAGAGGTACACATATGAACAACGCGTTTCAATAGTTAAAACTTATCAAAATCAGTGTTCAATTGTGGTGACTCGGCGTAAATTACGTGAAATTTTGAGTCGTAATCATGTGCCTGCAGTATGCACAATTCAGCGTTTAGTGGCGGTATTTGAAAAAAAACTGGTTCGGTGGTGAATCGCTCAAGGCCTCCAGCACCTCGGAGCGCTTGTTCATTGAAAAACATTGCTGCTGTGCGTGAAAGTGTAGCTGAAATGCCGGGCACCTCCATCAGACATCGTTCACAAGAACTTGGCCTATCTCGGTCCTCTTTACACACAATTTAGCGTAAAGATCTACACCTACACCCATATAAGATCCAGCTGACGCAAGCTCTTCAACCTGCAGACCACGAACGGCGTCGTAATTACAGTAATTGGATGTTAGAAGCCATTGAAAATGACCCTGAATTTTGGAAGAAAATCATCATGAGTGATGAGGCTCACTTCCACCTCAGTGGCTTCGTAAACAATCATTATAGCCGTATTTGAGGAAGCGAAAATCCACGAGAGATACACGAGAAGCCTCTACATCCTCGGCGAGTGACAGTCTGGTGCGCTATGTGGGCTGGAGGTGTGATTGGTCCATACTTTTTTGAGAACGCTCATGGCAATGCAGTTACGGTCAATGGCGAACGCTATCGGGACATGATTAACAACTTTTTCGGTCCGCAATTGGAGGATTTGGACCTACGTGACATGTGGTTTCAACAAGATGGCGCCACGTCGCACATAGCACGCGACACAAGAGAAATTTTGAATAGGATATTTCCGGACAAATTAATTTCGAAATTTGGCGACATCGACTGGCCTCCAAGATCGCCAGATTTAACTCCATTAGACTTTTTTAATGGGGTTTTTGGAAGGGAAGGTCTATACCAACAAGCCACAGACTATTGAGCAACTCAAAGTCAATATTCGAGAGGATATCGCCGCTATACAAGTTGAAACATGCGAAAATGTCATGCAAAATGTGCTCCAAAGGGCGCGCATCGGTATGGCTAGCAGAGGCGGCCATTTAAATGATATAGTGTTCCACACATAACTGCCAGGCCTAAATAAAACATACGTAACATAAAATTGACAATTGTTTCACTTTTAGACTAGTTATTCAAAAACAAAATCTACCTGTTCTCGTTCGGACACCCTATATATAATCATAACATATTAATTGACCTCTACACCTCGCGGTAGAAGAGGAACGACTAAGTAAGTAATATATTAATTGTTCGATCATTACATGTTGCTATATAACCATCACGCACCGTATGGTCCACACGTGTCTATAAAATACACTATTTTCTATTTAGCAGTAGAGATGTGGCAAAGTAAAAACTTCCGTTTAAATTCTACCAATTATCTTAACTGCAAGGTTTGTTCCATCGCCTAACCAAAGTAATTAATGTTTTAAAAATAGGTTCGCCAGCTGCTCAGTGACTTTTCTGTTCTTATTGCCATCTTGTCCATGGTTGGTGTCGACGCAGCCCTGGGTCTTCCAACTCCAAAACTGATAGTGCCAGCTGAAATCAAGGTAAGGCATGAGCAAAATTTGAAAAGTGTTTTTGTTTATTACGCGTCTGAGTATGATTAGAATATGTGTAGGTACAAGGCCGGTTTTAAGTCCCAGCTACTCAGGCAATGGCCCGGGGTGCCAAGCGATTTAGCCTTAACTATCTTGATTTTATGATATGCTGTAGGCCTAAATGCAGAATATTATGCTTTAAATATGCTATAAGGGCGCCAAAGCTTCGTTTTGCCTCAAGGAACCCGAGACTATAGAACTGGCACAGCTTGTGTTTTAATTATTAGCATCGACTTAAGTAGAAGACTCCATAACTCAGTAATAGTTATTTTAAAAACAATACACCTGTCACGGATTGCCTCCCCTGCTTTGCAGTAGTAGTCCAACAGTGACCAAAACTCAAAGAGTATCTAACATTGGCTTCCAGGGTATCTACCTGCGCGCAAGATTACTCTTGGCAGAGATGTAGATAGAAGGTTAATAATACTTCTACCTGAAGGGTTCGTTTACAAGATATTCCCAGAAGTCACGAACAATGTTGCATTGTGCTGAACAATTGTTAACGCATTGTATCTGGTCCGTCGCCTTTTGTGAAGGATTTAAGCAATGGTTTAGCCCGTTCAAGCCACCAGTTGGTGTAATCCAACGAAAATCCTCTTATAAGGTATAGCTCTGTTTAGTGTAAATATATGTCTAGGTATATAGCATATATATATATATATATATATATATATATATATATATATATATATATATATATATATATATATATATATATATATATATATATATATATATATATATATATATATATATATATATATATATATATATATATATAAAGTATTCTGGCTCATACGTTTGCTTTCATACATATAACTGAATAAACTATTATTGTTTTGTTTTAAAACAACAAGTAACAAATTTAATAGTGAAATAGTCATTAACAGGTTAAAATAAACATGGAAAGATTAGTGGAATCCTGATCCCTTAATTTTTTAGTCTATGTATTTAAATGTGAAGGTTTATTACGTTTTCAGCACTCATCATGTGCTCTTCATAAGCATTAATGAGCAAAAAGTATGCACAACAAAATCAACTAGATTTCTGGGTATGGTACTTGTTGTAAATTTTACAAGATAGGTCTGAGATATTTATGGTCCTGTCCGAGCAGAGGTGATAGTGGTAACTATGTGAGAGTAAGGTGTAAGAAATAGTTTTTCTCACAAAGGTGATAGTGTAAGAGGAAGATCAGTCTCTGGAGTGAGTAATTTTTCTAATCCAGCCTATCTCTACGACTATATTTTAAACAGACGTATTTCCTCTCCTTATAATAAATACAAGTTACACTGCACCCACATACACACAATTCTGTGACAAATACGCACAAACGTGAAAACAAACTATGTGTAACAGATATGGGTAGGGGTTGACCAACACAATAACTTAGGGTTTATTAAGTTTATTATCACTAGAAATTCACAACATCAAGCATATACATCAATAAAGCATGGTTTACAGACAAATGAAATTAACCCAATAGGTCCTCCCCTCTGGTAAAGGAAAAGAAAAGAAGATCCCAACAGAGTTTAATTAACCCAAAAGATCAAAAGTTAACAATCAGGGTATTGAATGGTCAGTACGGGAAAAGAACAAGTTCCTAATTAAGCGATCCCGTAAATACTCAGGTTAGTGAGAAACAAAAAAGAAGATTTTTATGATAGTGGTAACAAAAGAAAAATATGTTTCTCTCTTTCAGTTCATTCACTCATTCATACTGTGGCCACACGCATACTCGCTTACCCAATAGTTGTCTCAGGTATTCCTTGGAAATAAACACTAACAAGTACTATGACCCTACAGTGTCTGATTATTTGCCAACTCCAGCCCCAGACTATCCCTAGTGCTGACTACTAGTTTCAAGGAAGTCGCCGAAGTTGGTGCGTTAATTGGTTTCCTGGATAATTCCTGTATCACTGCATTTAGTTGGTTGGGATATGTTGTATTCGTGGTGGTAACTGTCATAGAAAGGAAAATATATGGATCCGGTGTTGTCTAGCCTCTGGTTGCTGAGACACACTCTGTTACGTTATGAAATGTTAATGATAACAATTATCGGCTGTTCTCTAAGTTGATGGCCGAGTCTGAACAGTGAGTTCTCTTGAGTATAATCCCCGTGGAACAAAACTACTTTCATATGTCATATATATATATATATATATATATATATATATATATATATATATATATATATATATATATATATATATATATATATATATATATATATATATATATATATATATATATATATATATATATATTGCCACTGCGGGCTAAGGAGATTGATATCAATAAATCTGGTAATGTTCAGGTCCAGTTAATATTATGTTTATTGTTTCTAGTTTGGCCTCTCTCATGAATGAAGAAAATTGGCCGCACAGGTCACAACTCGAAGACTCAACAAATAAAATAATATCTCTGGATAGTTTGTAAGACCATAAGACCGCTAGTTTGCTAGGTTTTTGATCAGCTTCTATTTAGGAAGAAATATAAACATTTTACTATAATATAAATATCCTATTCTAACACGCATTAAGGCAAGACCTCTTAACCACTCCGTTATTAAATTATATTAGAAATCACAAGTGTCTAGCTTATCTTATCGCTTTTAACACGTGATATGAACACTAGTCGTTTATAAAATTACACATAATGGATAGAAGTAAATTGTATTCCGTCAATTATCGATCACCTAGCGTCTTATTAGTTAATTAAACCATCTGGAATAAAATAGCTATGCGTTATTTAGTACTCCAGTTTTAGCGCGTAGAAATCTCAGTGCATTATACTGATAAACTTAACACAAGAAATCACAAAAAATGCTAATATGTATATTACCTCAAAACAGAAAAATTAAACTATTTCCACGAAATCTAAGTAATCCACTTTTGTACTATGGCTCTATGATATCGAGCTAGATATTTCAAAAATTTCCTGAAGCGACTGATAACTGATTTTGAGGAGATGGAATATATATACAGAAATAGTGTAATCTCGCTGGACTATGACGAAAGTAGCGCCTCGGGCACATCAGCGCAAATCAGCGGGGTTTTCTTCCAAGATAAAGAACTTCCTTCGTCCGCTCTGTTTGCCGGTGTCAATCGACAACAAAGGTTTCTGATCTCGGCGATCGTCTTCCCTGTGTATACGACATCACAGGATTCGCTCGAGCTTTTGGGGAACTTCAAAAGCCGTTGCCTTGCACGTGTTTTTGGGCCCGTGCGCTGTCAGTTGTCGTAATTTTGACAGCTCTTCTCGCATCGAGCTTCAGGCAAATGTACTAGGTTCGTCCCCTTTAGAAGGAATGACAGTTATATATCTGAGTAGCCGCTCGTCAGCGCGTGAAACAAGACAAATAGGCGTGGCTAAAATGTGAGTTAGACAGATAGCGAGAAAGGCATGGATTTGCGTAACAAAACTAATGAGGTAACAAAGGTGGGACGCAAGGTTGAACGGAATGAGGGGCGACGGTGGGAAGCAAGCGGACGGATCATTGTAGTCTTTATACATAACGTGTCACAGTACTAGACCAGCAACTAAACTGGAACAAACACATAGACCTATTAGTGCAAAGCAGTAGGGGACTGATTAACATGCTAAGATATATGAAAGGAAGTGGTTGGGGAGCCTGCAATAAGACAATGTTAACCTTCTATAAATCATTTATTAGGGGCAAACTTGACTATGCCAGTGTTGCCTATGCATCAGCCGCCCCTAGCAATAAGAAAAACACTAGACACAGTCCAAAACCAGGCACTGTCATTAATAGCAGGTGCCTCAAAGGGAACTTCCGCTGAAGCATTAGAAGTAGCTCACTTACTTAGTCGTTCCCCTTCTACAGTGAGGTGTAGAGGTTTGGAAGAGAGAGCGCCAGACTATGATATCGGCTGTCTTCCTCCTGGCCTGGTTCCACTCTAGTCCTCGGTCCTTCAAAGATTGTCTAATGTTGTCCTCCCAGCGGACTCTGGGTCGTCCTGGGGGTCTGGATCCCTGGCTCTTTGTTTCCCATGCTTGTCGTGGTAGCCGATCTTCTCCCATTCTGCAGACATGGCCAAACCATCTTAGTTGGGACTGTTCTACTTGGGTCTGCAGGGGGTGGGATTTTAGGCCTTGACGTATCGTCTGGTTGCGGACCATGTCTCTTCTTGTTACTTCAACAACCTTCCTCAGATACCTCATTTCTGAGGTTTGGATCTTGCTTTTGTGGGTTGTAATCATTGCCCATGACTCGCATCCATATGTCAAGACTGGGACATAGGTGGAGCGGTATACAGCCATCTTCGTTTTCTTACCAACCTCTCTCTTGCTGAGGAATCCTCAATTTATGGCCTGAAAAATGTCTCCCAGCTGCTGCTTTTTGAGTGACCAACTCTTCTTTGATGCCTCCCTTTCGGACTATAATAGCTCCGAGATATTTAAGTGGTCGACCTGCTCCAGGACCTGTTCTCCCAGCTTAATCTGATGTCTTCTTTCTTCTCGTGATATCACCATGGATTTTGTTTTAGAGCTGCTTATGACCATCCCTCTCTTCTCCAGCTCTTCCTTCAAGACTTGCAGGATGGATTGGAGATGTGCCTCAGATTTAGCAATCAGGGCAACATCATCAGCAAATGCCAGCTCTGAAATACATACCTGTCTCATCTTCCAGTACCCCACTGAATACGTTCTTGTTCTCTCCTTACATGCCTTGATAACATCGTCCATGAGGAGTATGAAAAGACAAGGTGACAGGATATCACCTTGTCTTACACCAGTGGTGGTCCTGAACTCTTCTGACTTATGGTTTGCTGTCCTCACATAATTTCTGCAAGACTTGTAGAAGCTCTGTATAGCATGAATCAGAGGTGCTAAAATGTTCTTCCTTGCCAAACAGTCCCAAAGTTTGCTCCAGGGGACTCTGTCAAACGCCTTTTCCAGATCTATGAAACAAAGATGGATCTCACTCTTATACTCAAGGGCTTTTTCACTCAGCTGTCTGAGTGTGAAGATTAGGTCTTGAGTACTTCGGTTTGCTCAGAATCCGCACTGGACCTCATCCAATTGTGGCTCAGCTAGGCGTCGGAGTCTCTGCTCTTGGATTCTAGAGTAAATTTTACCAGAGACACTGAGAAGGGATATGCCTCTATGGTTTCCACACTGTCGATTGTCACCCTTTTTGAAAATTGGTGTTATGATGTGTCACGAGAGGGTTGATTGTTATTGAAATTATAAGGTATCCTGGACCCAAAGTTGTATCATGTGATACCAGGATAGTGCCAGATAAGAAACTGGTCTTATAAGTAATACCCCCTTCTCTGAACAGAGTAAGGGTGTATGGACATCAAAGGTAGGATCAAGCTGTATAAGTCCCTGGAGAAGATGGTAATGTATTACTCTAAGTTCCTACATGCTCCTCTCAAGAACCTTCTCTGTTAATATTAATAGCTCTTCTAGGGGTATTAACTAAACTATCTACCAACAAGAACTGTAACTTAACTTAAATATATAATTTAAGTCTGCTGGTAAATATTTACAATTTATTTTTACACGTTTTTCTTTTCTGCTTGAAAATCTTTCAAGGAAATCAAATTTTAATTACAACATTTAAATAAATAAAACATTTGAAAATAGTTCAAAACTATCAAAAGTCTCTAATTGTGGAGCAAGTTCTTCTCTCTTGGTTGAACTCACTCTGTTTGTAGTATATTTATATCTTAAGATCCATCTGATCTCACAGTTAATAAATGATTGTTTATACTGGCTATAACCATGCCCAAATATATGTCATCATTAGATACTACTGTCTTGAATAGTGGTTTGACTGGGGTACTCCGAACAGTAGCCTTGTTTGGCCACTTATCTGGTAAATTGAAGCCTGTCACACTCCTGACATGTAAGGAAAAGTCACATGAGATTCCTCCAGGCAGTGGATATTTGGTGGCTGTCCCTATGAACAACAAGGGCGCTCGCACCACAAGTTCCTGCAGTAGTGGTTGACTCTTTAAAGTGTTCTTGGATGACAAGATATAACCTGAAACATATTTGATTAACCACTATATTGTCTATCACTATCTCTCTGTTACAGATGTAGGGGATGAGAGACAGTTTCAGACAGTGTGCAAGTAGACGCACAGGGCTTAATATATCAGTAACAACACAATCCAGGTCACAATGCATACAACTTTCCTCCAAATCCTTAGTAGAGCCATTTGTCCATGATCCGCCTCCATACAATTATTAGGTTTTGTGAAAAAATACTAAGTGATATCTTAAACAATACAGTAAAGTAATTCCTTTCATCCTTTCCTTTGTTCCTGGTGTGTGTCCCATTCCATCAAGAAATAATTCTTTAAATGCTTTTCTAAAACCATGGACAACCTTTCTGCTTCCGTTCTTAATTTATTTAAATATACACAGGCTTGTTTTAGCCTCCAGGAATTTCACAGTAGTTTGAAACACATCTACACACTTCCTAACGCACAAGTGAATTAATTAAACTAGAATTATTTATATATATATATATATACACACAATTGTTCTTACCCTCAAGTACATACAGTCGAGCTGTTTATGGTCACGCAGTCTGCTCTCAGATGCAGAAGGCAAAGAAGTCTCTCTATGACAGAACTGGCGCTTCTCGCTGTATTTGAAATTTTATTAAGGCCTGCTTTTCATTGAGGGCACGTCCTATATATAGACCAAGGCCGAACGACAGAGGGAGCTTTACTGCTAAAGTGTGTTTGCGTTCCGAAATACAGGCACACATTCGTCCAGATGTGCAAATCTGAAAAACTAGTAATCTACATATCCTCCTTATTCCTGGACCGATTTCCTTCATCTAAGGCTTAAAATACTCCCTGTATTATTCTTTCTTTTTCTAGATAATTATTAATTGTCTTTTATTATCATACTACCATCTTTTCCTAGGCGTAGCCTAAACAGCAAAATTTTTGACTTGCCTGATGTCTCGATGCATTCCACTCGAGATTTCTCCATTACCATATTACTTCCCGTGGAAATTCTTGCACACTCTATTAATTGAACATTCCTGTTTGTGAATTCTTGACCTCTGCCATGCTGTACTTCGCTCATAAGTCTGTAGCTTACCTCCAATTGAATCAATGTTACACGGATTTGAGCTCGCCATTGTTAGGCTAGTACGTTTGTAAACACTATACATGAAGATGCGATTCCATTGGTTCGTCAAGGATATACTGTCATAAAGTATGGCGTGCAGTTTGGTCAGAATGACGAGTTGTGAATCAGACTTCACGACATGATGGCAATCTCCCAATCCTTTGGTATAGTATTGTTGCACCACGCTGCCTGTAGGACCCTTAAGAGTAATAGGTCGCCTGATGCTCCTATGTACTTAACCTTTTTTAGTGTTATACCATCATGCCCTGCTGCTTTGCCCATCTTGATTTTCTCCAGTGCTGCCTTCCGTTCTTCCATCTTTATGTCATCTTCACCATCATTGGTTTTCTCTTCTGTGCTAGTGGTTATCATTTCTGATGCTTCAACATGCTCACCATCCAGGAGTTCTGAGAAATATTCTTTCCATCTTTCCATTACTTCCTTCGGGGCAGTAAGCAATTTGCCTTGCTTGTCCTTTATAAATTTGAGAGGGCATTGTTTTTCCTTCCTCGTGTTCTTTAGGGTCTTATAGAACAATTTCTGGTTTTCTTGCGCATCTTTTTCTAGCTTTTCTTCAAATTCTTCCCAGGACTTCTGTTTTGCTGCTAGCACCTTGTTCTTTGCTTCTGTTCTGAGTGTCACATATTCTCTATATTTCTCCATTTGTCCTGTTGTGTTTTTAGCTCCTATGTATTGTTTCCATGCCATTTTCTTCTCTCTTATTTTCTCTTTGACTTCCTCTGTCCACCAAGGTGTCCTCTTTCTCTTGTTCCCAAGTTGGACTTCACCACATGCTTCTGCAGCAGCTGTCTTTATGATGTCCTTGAATTTAATCCAGAGGGTTTCTAAGTCATCAGGTTGTTGTTCTGTGTTGCTCACTGCTGCAGCAATAAGCCCCTGATATCTGGTCTTAATTTCTGGCTCTCTCAGCTTGCAGGTCTTAGTGCTCATTTCTCCCGTTCGTTTACTTAGTTTCTTGCGTGATGTTGGGCAGTTCCTAGGCTAAACAACTCTTTCAGTTGTTCTTTTGATTGTAAGCAGGTAGTGATCACTTCCAATCTCTGGCCCCCTCCAGACTCTAGCATCCCGGACATATTTGAATGAGCTTCTCCTAAAAATGGCATAGTCGATTCTCATTCTTTGTTGGTTCACATCTAGTGTATGCATGTATGCGCTTATGGGGGAACTTTGTGTTTGTAATGATCAGATTCTGCTCACTGCAGAATCTAAGGAGTCGCTTTCCATTGTCATTGAGAGTATCTTCTCCATACCTTTCGATAACTCCACCCCATCTAGCATGGTCATTTCTAACTCTGGCATTGAAATCTCCGAGCATGATAATTTCATCTAGGCAGTCATCCACTGTCCTTTGAAGCAGCTCGAAGAATTCCTCCTTGCCCTCTGCTCTCTCATCCTCATTTGGCCCATACACTATGACCAGGTTGACTATGGTTTCTCCTTCTTTTAGTTTTACAACCATAATGCGCTCCGAGACAAAGTTCCATCCCTTGATCCTATCTTTTTGGTTTTTGACCACAATGCAACCCACGCCCCCTTTAGCTCTTTCAGATGTGGGTACACCACTGTAGAGCAGCGTGTTGCCATCGAGATCCATGACTCCTTGTCCCTTTTTCTTTGTTTCCGTTATAGCCAGGATTTCTAGTTTTGCTTTACTATCTCTTCCACCAGCTGCTCTTCTTTCCCATTTATACTTCTTGTGTTCCAAGTTCCATAAATCGTAGTCCGTTCCAGTTCGTCGCCTTTAGAATCAGTCCGGTTTTCTCTCTTGTAGTTCTCGTAATCAAAAGTTTAAAGCAAACAGGTGATTGGCCTGTTGTGCCTTGGCATGGTGGACGGCTGCCTCCTTACGGCCTCCATGCAGGCCGCTCTCCTCCTTTTTCAGCCGGGCTTGGGACCAGCCTTGGCGGAGTTATTAGAACTAGCGCTAGGCAGTATACCCCTGGAGCTAAGGAGAAAAGAACTGAGATTCAGCTACTGGGCAAGAGTGGCAAAAGATCCAACTCACCCAGCACACAAAACCTTTGATATGGGTAACCAGTACATAGGCCACATTCCACTAAACCATAACAGATACCCGTCCGGGTGGAAAACAATGGATGAAGTGGATCAACACCCAAACCTATTTAATATGATAAACAGTAGTGCTCAATATAAAGCAAAGATCCCACCATGGGAATTAAAAGTGCCAGAAACTGACTCCCACTTATCAAAGATCATAAGCAAATCTAACGACATAGTCTCAGCAAAAAGTAAGGCACTAGAGTACATAGAACGGTATATAAATAATAGCCTAACTATATTTACAGATGGGTCAAAAGATGAAGAAGGACTATTAGGAGCAGGAATAGCAATACCAACATTAAAAATTTATAAAAGATACAAAGTAACAGGTAATACATCCATCTTTACAGCAGAATTAGTGGCAATCCTAAAAGTTTTAGAAATAGCTGCAGAAAACCCACCAAATAAAGTAACCATTTCCACAGATTCCTTTTCATCAGTATTAGCTATCAGAAACAGAAATGAATGTAGCAGGCCAGATATTATAGACTAAATACTACAGGTCAATACATACCTGCACACTATAGGATGCAGTGTAACACTAACATGGATACCATCACATGTGGGGATAGCAGGAAATGAGCTTGCAGACAAAGAAGCCAAAGGGGGGAGAACTAGCTATAACAAAATTGAAGTAGGCTTAGGGAAGTTTGAAATTAAGAGCTTAATTGTTCAAGCAATAACTAAAGAGTGGATAACAGCATGGGACCAAAGTAAAAAAGCAAGACACTCATATAAAATCCTTAAAAAAAATAAAAAAAAGCAAAAAATGTCAAATACAAGATGAACTAAAAATACCAAGTAATAAAAAATTGCTGAGGCTCAAGCTTGGAACTGGATATTTCATGACTGAGGAACCCACATGTGAAGAGTGTCATGAACCAAACACAATTAGACACTTTCTGGTGGACTGCAAAAAATATGACCAGCAGAGGCAAAACATTGTGACATACTGTAGTAACCACAAGGTAGAAATGAGTGTAGAAAATCTCATAGGCACCAAGACCCCATCAGAAGTGCAAAAGTTAATAAAACACTATATTACAAAAACTAAAGCTAACATATAAAAAATAAATAAATAAGGATCCGAGCCAGTAGTCCACACTGGTGAAAGACTCTCCCCAAATACATACGAAGTAATCAAATAAACCGTCCAGTGAAAATTAAAAACATGCCAGCTTGGAAAATATCATATTTTGGATAATAAAGCCATTTTGAACTATAACTACAAAAGGAATAATACCTACTAGAGATAATATAGTATGAAATAAATACAAACAAAAACATATTACAATAAATGAAACACGTCCTGATATAACCAACAGCTCCATGTACATGGTAGATGGTTGAAAGGGGCGTGCTACAAAGAAACGTAGCAAACACATTATAAAAAGAAATTTAAGTTTTCAGAGTTGCCCAAATACGTTGAACTGTCACTTATAAGTATGGAATACTAAGTCCAATATCTCACTGGCTTCTTGTGAGTTGTTCACTGTACAATGCGATCTCTCTGTGTGTTCTGTGTCTGGGATTTTACATTATATTGTACAGTTTCCAGTTCAAATCCAGCTGGGTTTCCGCTGAATGTTCCAATCAAATTCGTTGTAGATTCTGGCGAACAAATCGTTCTAGCACTATAGGGGTCGGTTTGTTTATCATTACTCATCCCACGCGTATTTGAAAAATATTAAATTTAATATACACGCGTGGCCTCTTACAGCAGTGATGTCATATCGTTACATAAGACTTCCGGTCGCACCTCTGTCCATCACAATATTGTGACCATGTGTTTCTGGCATAATGACTCAGGGATGGTCGTTAGTCACCTGTGTTTCGCCAGACAAACAAATCTGGTTCTATTCAGCACTCCTGCCCAACACAAGCTTTGATAAACAAGCACCGTCGCTTGAAAAGATGGTCAGACAGATTATGCGATAAAATATTGTCGCTGACCGTCTAATAACCTGGCGTAACTTAACACGTCTTCGTGAAGCGTGAATGCGACACAGTAAGATAAGAATTACTCCCGTAGCAAATACTGCCATAGGGGAGTGGCGTGTTAGAGACTTCACCATGCTATGTCCAGCATAAAGAGTAAAATGAATGAAAGGGCAAAATGAAATGCCAAATAACAAGTGAATAATGAAGAAATATGAAGAAAAGAAGTTTACTGCCGGAGGGCTGAAGGTGTGAGAGATCACACAAAAGGACAGGGACAGACATTTCATCAAAACACTTAACAATAGTAACACCAACAGAACTATTATAAAATATATGTGCACAAATTTGTCTTATTTTGGTGGGTGGATGATGTAATTGAGTAGTAAAGCCACAGGTTGTAGTAAACAAGGAAGACGGCAGATAAAAATTGGTCAATGGAAGAGTTGGCATACATAAGAGAAATAGCCATTACGTGAGCTACTTGAATGCACCGGAGGTTAAGTGGAAAAAAGAAAATGCGAAGACCAGCAGACACGATACAGAACATAATAACAATTTTAGTGTGAACGCTTAAATGTAGAACCATGTCATTAAATTGTTCTAAAGTGCTTGTTGAACCAGTTACTTTTTTAATACAGCTCAACTCAGTTTTCTGTCCAAACCAAAATCACAACTACCTAACTTTCCATATCTAGGAATACATTTATTTTCTTTTAAAACCAGGTCACACTATTTTTATTTTGTACAGCCAACAAAGTCTGATGCGAGAGGCTGGGTGGTAAATCCGCTGGGTGGTTCAAACCCATGGTGGCTTGCAGTGGCAGCTAGTCTACCTGCAATCCTGGCAACAATTCTAATCTTTTTGGATCAACAAATTACAGCCGTCATCATCAACAGAAAAGAAAACAAGCTTGTGGTAAGTGTCTACTTCTGTACTACAGTAAGAGGCCTGACTGATGGCCGTAAAACGTGTAGCTTTTAATAAGAGGCGTAACTGTTGTCCATAAAACGTGTAGCTTTTAATAAGAGACATGACTGCTGTCCGTAAAACGTGTAACTATTAATAAGATATGTGACAACTGTCCGTATAACGTGTAGCTTTTAATAAGATATGTGACAGCTGTCCGTATAACGTGTAGCTTTTAATGAGCGACGTGATTGCTGTTTGTAAAACGTATAGCTTTTAATAAGGGACGTGACTCATCATCATCATCATGTGACGTATTCTTTCCAGAACGTTGTCTCCATTACAGCTGCTCTGAACGCATCACGATTCTGGGCAAGTCGACCTGCATCAGCCAAAGACAAGTTCAGACTCTCTGTGATGTCCTGGGTCCACCGTCGTCTAGGTCGACCCCTTCCCCTTTTTCCAGGGACCATGCCTTCCATCACTGTTTTTTCCAGACTATTATGTCTTTTTATATGACCGAAAAATTTCAGCTTCCATATTGCGTTGGTATTTAGGAGCCAATGTTCCTGTACGTTTAGTGAGTGCAGTACTTCTCTGTTGGTCTTTTTTTCTGTCCAGGGTATTCTCAACATCCTTCTGTAGCATTTCATTTCGAATGATGTAATCTTTTTTGCAACTGTTTTATTGAGTGTCCAAGTCTCGCAACCGTATGTTGCTACTGGGAATATATGTCCCAGTGGTCCCTTTATATGTCTTGGGACTGGTCACGATACCAATTAAACTAAATGTCACCGCTGGACTGGGTGTTTTAAAGACTGGTCCAAGAAGGCACCAATTAAACTAAATGTGACAGTGCTATCTCTTCTTATTATAGTAAACTAGGTGACTGGGGCAGGCCTAGTTGTCTACCTTCTATTTGTCAATTTGATCCATTGACCTATCTTCCAAGTAAGAGTATATCTTAATACTGGCCCTCACCGCCAGAATTATTGATTCCTGGATGATATTCTCTCAAAACTTCCAACCTAAACTCGTTCCATCCCTTCTTATGATGTTACTTAAGTGACAGCTTCGTATAGTAGTTAGTTTCTTTATGTCCAGTATCTTGTTTACTCTAGCACTCAACAACCTTTTAGAGACTGAACCCAACTTGAGCAACGTTCCATCAAAACAAACAGTTTATTTACATCATATAAGTTCATCATAACAGAGGCATGTGGTACTAATTCCAGGTACAAACATTTCCTAACTATCTCTTGTAGATCCCATTCCTCCTGGGTATATATCCATGTACCTGTATATATATATACAGGTACATGGATATATATATAGCTCTCTACCTGAGAACACCAACAGATATGGTTTATACCTATTTTCTTCCCTTAAGGTTTTTATATTTATTCTGGCTTTTCCCAAGCCTTTCATCAACTCTTTCCTGAGTTGGTTTCCTTCATCTACTAATCCTGTCAGATTTGACTCAATTTACTCAAATACCATCATCTTAAAACTCATATATGCAAATTAATACATTGGGTACACCTGTTGCGGTATTCTCATACTTATACCTGCTAGAGAGCTCATGTTTCATCCTGTAAATACAATCAAACTTCAATTGCTTACTCATCTTACTTGTAGCAGTTTATGTTGCAAAATTCATTATACAATAGCCCAACACGGCTATTAAATCCATGTTCTTCTGTAAAACTTCTCAGCTGCTGACTTAGTCTCAGTTTATTCACATCATAGTCAATTTTGTAGCTTCAGCTTCGTTTCTCCTTATTCTGCGCTCACTTAGTTGTAAGCGTCGTTAACCTTGTAATACCTTATTTCAACTTCTGAAATAATTCTATTCAATGTCTATCAAAAGTTATGAGTCAAAGGACCTACTTACTTTGGTTGCACCGAATCCTCACAACACTCATTTTTCTTACTATCACCACTTATCATTAAACTTATATTTTAAACACAGTTCTGTCTTTCATAAGTGAATAGATTCTACTACTCTAACTAGGTCTATAGGATTCTTCAGAAGTATTCATTCTGTTTCTCACAGAAATGTAACTTGAGCCTGGCAGAAAACACATTCCTGCCACTCTACGTCCTTAACCAGGACTGCTTCCTCCGAAAAATGCAACCACTCCACAGCGCGTCTAAATGAGTTCTCTTCTATAGAATCATTACTAGCTCATCTGTCCTTGTTTACTGTAAATTCATTGGTTCCTCCTATTCTTCGCTCAGCTGAAAAATGTTCACGCTTATCCGCTGTGTAAACAACTCAGTGAAGTGTCATCCGTTGTCCTGGTAAACTTTTCACGTGCATATTTTTTTTTCTCAACTCACTTAATCATATAAGGGAGGTAATTAACCATTGTCTCCCTTTGCATATTTGACTTAACCTTATATTATCTTCTCTAAAGCTTGCTATACAATTCTTATATGTACATTTTCTAAACCATAATTACCAACTCACCAAATCTACTTATGTGTAATTAAGCACTTTCCTCCCCTGACTTTAATAATTAGAGTCTTCTCCCTTTGATCAAAGCATGATTTCACTCATCTTATTTCCCTTTTAGCAAGACAAATAGTCTTTATTCAAATCTATTCTTATTTCTTAAACCATTTTTTCATACCTTCCCTCTTAACCAAAACCAAATCACCGCTTATAATTCCTGCTTGAGCATTTTATAATGCTCCTAGCAAAGTGAACGGTGACATACAACCCGGGGCCATACAAATGTATCCCATAGGGAGACATTTGTGTTCCATCATCTAGCAATCCCATTCTATTCTTTAACATACCATTATCACAGCCCTGTATACATATTCAAAGTCTACATGTTAAAAAATTTCCCCAAAAAAAAATATTTTGAAGCAAAATGTAACGCTACCTCATTGCTGAACCTTAGCTTGAGGCATACCATCAATACTCAACAAAAAAATAAATCATGGCTCTGCACTTATTATCTATATACTATATATATATATATATATATATATATATATATATATATATATATATATATATATATATATATATATATATATATATATATATATACATGTTCCTATTTTTACATGGTCACTGCCTCTGGACACAGCGGTTTGTCAGTACCTTTATATGTCTTGAAATATCTGCTGTTAATGTAATTTATCCATTATACGAGACAGATAAGCAGAAATAACTAATTAGTGGTGCATCAGTAAATATCCTAATGTGATAGTGAAAGATGTCACTATGTCAGAGTTGATGTGCCCGACTGATTCTAGTCTTGGATGCATCAGTCAAATCCTTCACTCTGTCTAAACCTATATATACATGCACTAGTATCTTCATATGTATTGGGGCGATAGTGAAAGATACATGTCACTATGTCAGAGTTGATGTGCCCGACTGATTCTAGTCTTGGATGCATCAGTCAAATCCTTAACTCTGTCTAAACCTATATATACATGCAGTAGTACGTCAGGGTTAACAAAATATCTAACCTTAGGATGTAAAAGTAATATAGTCATGACCCTATAACTGTCATTACCATCATCTCTTAAGTAAGCAGTACCCATAATACCAATACTGCAACCAAGTTGTTTTTTTTCTGTTATCTCTGTACAACCAGTGCAGTAAAAAGTGGGGACGTTCATCCTCAGTGCAATATTTGCCTATGTCCATGAGTAAGACTCCACTTGACTGAGTCTGGATCACTTCCCTTCTTCTTTTCTTTCTTTTTTCTCTTGTTTCTTTTTTTTTTCCCCCTCTGGTCCTGAATACTTTTATGCCTGAAATAGGTACATTATAATAATTAACATGCATTTAATGTACTATACATATTTTAACCAATGTCAGTCTTGATCATCAAGTATGCTGCATCTTGTACCTTGGGAAGAACACTGTTAAGTTTCCTAAAACTATATGTAGTTATTCTAGTTTGTCACATTCATAAAATTATATGTGTGTACTCTACTGTGTCACAATGATGAACTTCTATGTATTCACTCTACTTTGTCACATTCTTAAGACTATGTTTTTAATTCACTTTGTCACATTCTTAAGGCTATATGTTTGATCTACTTTGTCACACTCTTAAGACTATGTGTAATCTAGTTTGTCAACTCGACTCTCTTTAAAGAAGTTAGTGAGTACTGTAAGTGTCTAAGCGTGCTCCAGTATATGAATATCAACTTAAGCTAAACACAGTGTGACTCAATTAATTAACTTAACTTTAGGTACTATGTTGGTTAGAGTACCGAATTAAACACTATAGCTGGGTTAGTGCTTTATGACGACTACACTAAGTTGGAGATTTGTTTTGCGAGTTCCAACAGTGTAATCTCTCTGCTGGAGAGGCGACTGTCATACTGTGACGAAGCTGATATGCATTGCGATGTCGTGTTTATAGTTGCTCTGCAGGAGGTGGGGGGGGGGGCGAACGAATATTTATATTTTGTTGGAAACCTAGTGAAGGTTTATGTACTTGGCGATGATTTTTTTTGAATCTTGTTCGTAGATGTTCTTGCGGTAATCGTAGCAATTTCGCTCTTGGTGGTGAGTCTAGTGACGAAGGTTGGTAAGGGCGTTTGGTAGCTATGCGTATTTCGGTGCTGGTTGTATCATCCATACACTCTATGTTGCTGTCTTCTCGTTCTGTTACGCCAAGTTCAGATTCCACCTGTGCCGAAGGCGTATTAATGACATTCTTGTTACTATTTATGTGCTTCGCTGTAGGACTCTGGGTATGGTGAGTAATGTTACTTTTCGTCACTTGTAAAGACTGTTCGTCATCGCTATCCGAGCTAGAGTATGTAAGCTGGTGTCTACTGGAGGTTGACGGTTGTAGTCCCTGACTACCATGTTCTTCTGTAAAGTTGCTACCGTGGGGGGCTATGTTTCTCGTTGCTGATTTCAGAGGTCTGTCATCTTCGCTATCCCAAGTAGAATGTGTAGACTGGTGTTGACTGGGAGTTGACGGTTGTAGTCCCTGACTACCATGTTCTTCTGTAAAGTTGCTACCGTGGGGGGGGGGGGGGGGGGGGGTGGGGGGGGGGGGGGGGGGGGGGGGTGGTGGGGGGGCCTATGTTTCTCGTTGCTGATTTCAAAGGTCTGTCATCTTCGCTATCCCAAGTAGAATGTGTTAGACTGGTGTTGAACTGGGAGTTGACAGTTGTAGTCCCCCTGACTACCATAGTATGTTTGACTTGTTATGGACGCATGAGGTTCTTCGTCCTGTGTCGACAGTGGCGTATTAACTATCTCTCCCATGTGTAGGCGATTGTCTCTGTATATTAGTCTTTCTCTCAATTCTGCTGGTGGAATGTCATCTTCATCTTCTGAGTCTTCTCTGCAGCGAACTAAACAATGTACAGCATCTTGGAGTTGACCTGAAGTGTTACGTTGTTGTAGGCTAATGTTCTGCTCAACATCCATGTCGTTTTCTTCATGTGAAGTACTTAATGTCTCTGTGGAATCATAATAACTCAACGTGACTTTTCGTATTGGTCTGCTACTGCATAAGGCTGGCGGAGCTGTAGGGCGATGATCGTCTTTTTTCATCTGTGATGCGTGTGCTTTGACGGTTATGTTCTTTTCCTAATGCCATAGTCTGTAATTAACGGGTGTTGTCTGTTCTACTATTTTATATCCATCAAGCCATCGTGCATCCAACTTATTATCTCTAACGTTCTTCTTGTAATATACTTTTCCAGTTCTTCGTTATCAATTTCAATTTCTGGTTTGGTCTTTACTTTGTCTGTTGTCAATACTTTGGTCTTCTTGGTGTTTAGGTATAGATTCTGGGCCTCGCTGTGTTTTTTGGTGGACAGAAGTAATTGTTCAAGTCCTTCTGGGTTGGTCGATAGGAGGACTGTGTCGTCAGCATATCTGATTTCCGGGATCTGGTACCCGCCGATGTTAAATGAGTCAAACTCTGTGTGTTCCTGGTCATCTCTTACGTTTCTCATGATATTCTCGGCATAAATGTTAAACAGGTAAGGGGAAAGGGTACAGCCTTGTCTTACTCCTTTCTGTACTTCAAACCATTCTGATGTTTCCCCCTCTATTCTTACGGCTGCCTGTTGTTCTTGGTACAGCAGTGCGATGAGTTGTATAAGGTGGTTTGGAAATCCCATATTTTTCATAATAGCCCATAACTGCTGATGTTGTACACAATCGAAAGCTTTGGTGTAATCAATGAAACAAGTATGTAGGTCAACGTTGAATTCTCTACACTTTTCTATGATGATCCTAATGTTGAATATATGATCTCTAGTGCCTCTACCTGGTCGAAAACCCGCCTGTACTTCATTTATTTCTGTTTCTAGCTTTTGTTGCATCCTTTTCATTATATGATTTGTGTAAAAGTATTTTGCTGGCATGGCTTTATAAGAGCTATAGTTCTGTAGTTTGTGCACAGTTTCAGGTTGCCCTTTTTTGGCAAGGGTATGTAAATTGATCTTTTCCATTCCTTGGGCCAAATTCCGCTTTGCCAGATCTTGCAGCATAATGCATGGTATATACGAGTGCTGCCTTCTCCTCCTGCCTGTATCATTTCAGCTGTTATTTCATCACAACCAGGAGATTTTCCACTTTTTAAGTGTTTGATTGCATTCCGGACTTCCTCTATGGTAGGTTCTGGTTCACGTTCCGCTTCATTCATGAAGTTGTTATCTGCCGCTTTGTTTATTTCCGTATACATTTCTTGACAGTACTCCTTCCATCTGTTCAGAATATCTTTACGTTCTGTTAGAGTGTCGCCTTTCTTGTCGTTTATTGCTCGGGGTGATGATTTAAAGTTGCTGTTTTTCAATGTTCTTACTTCAGAAAACATATTCTTACTCAATCCCTGTTCGCGCAATTCCTCTATTTTCCTGCAGGTGACGTTTATGTATAGATGTTTGTCTTGACTGACCCGTTTTTTAATCTGCTTGGTGTATTCCTTGTACAACTCCTGATTTTCTGTATCTTTTTTGGACTTCATTTTTCTTCTCTCTACCACCAACTTCAGTGTTTCGTCTGAGATGTATTCTCGTCTCTTTATACTTCTTTTAGGAATTAACCTCTGTGCATTTGTAATATATACATCTCTGATGTTATTAGCAAGTTCATCTGGTGTCATTTCCTCCTGTACTGCCATAAGAATGTCAAATTTGTTCTGAATATCGACACTGTACTCTTCTGGTATGGCGCTTGTGTCATAACGTATTACTTTGTCGCTTGTAACGACTTTTTTCAATTTGATCTTGAAGTTTGCAGCAAGAAGTTCTTGGTCGGAGTCACAGTCTGCTCCTGGGAATGTCTTGATGGATGAGATACAAGATCGCCACCTTTGTTGTATTAAGATATAATCTATTTGGTTCTTGCTTTTTCCGTCCGGTGACGTCCATGTATATAGTTTTCTAGGGTGTTGCATAAAAAGAGTATTCGTGATGACTAGGTTGTTTCTAGGCAGAATGTTGTCAAGCGTTCTCCTCTCTCATTTCTCTGGCCCAATCCATAACTTCCTTTCACTCTTTTTTCATGTTCTAATCTTTCGTTTCCAACTTTGGCATTAAAATCTCCCATTATTATCCTAATATCTTGCTTATTTGCTTTCACTAATGCATTTTGCAGTTCATTGTAAAAATCTTCAATTTCCTGTTCTTCAGCAGCTGCTGTTGGCGCATATGTTTGTATAATTGTGATGTTCTTTCTTTTTCCTTTCAGTCTGATTGTGACAATGCGGTCATTTATGGGATTATATCCTAATAGGGAGGCAGCTGTCCTTTTAGACAGGTAGAAGCCGACGCCGCTCTGACCTCCTCTCTCTTTGCCTGAGTATATGAATGTTCCTCCTGATGGAATCGAAAAGTGTCCCTGGCCCGACCATCTGTGCTCTGAGATGCCCAGGATATCGATGTTTAGTCTTTCCATCTCGTTCTTCACTATGTACTGTTTTCCTTGGTATAAGCTTCTGACGTTCCATGTTCCTATGGGACGTGACTGCTGTTTGTAAAACGTGTAGTTTTAATAAGAGATGTGACTACTGCTTGTAAAAACGTATAGCTTTTAATAAGAGACGTGATAGTCGGTATAAGATGTAGCTACAAACAGGAGATATTAATTTTCAAAATAAGATACACTAAAAGTTGTAGCTATTAATAAGTGGAATGAACTTTTAAAACAAAAGCCGTGAATGCGATCAGTAAAAGTTATTCCCATCAATAAGAGGAATAAATTATCATAATTAGAGGCATGAATGCTGTCGGTGACAGATGTAGCTGTAACTATGAGACACAAAATTTCAAAATAAGAGATACGAATGCTGTCGGTAAAAGAGGTAGCTAAAAGTCAGAAACATTGACTATCAAAATAAGAGGCAAGAATGCTGTCAGTCAAAGATGTAGCTAGTTATGGGTAAGAGGCATGATTTCTCAAAATAAGGGACGTGTCATGCGTTAGGTAATTTTTTTATTTTTTTTTATTTGGCCCGTCTAAGTAGAGAGTGCCTGTTGACTGATACACGAGAAGGTATAGAAATTAGGTTCACTGGTGGTAGGTTGAGGGAAAGGTGTGTCTCTGGAGTGAGTAGGGTTCTCTCCTCCAGCCTATCCTGTACGACTGAGTTTTGTTTCCAAGACAGTCTTTGCCTCCCTATCTACAATACGACAGGTTACTCTACACACACAACACTATGTGACAACAAGACACATCCACGTGAAAAAACTAAGGTAAATGGGTAGGGTCTGACCAACACGGAACGTAAAATTTCTTTGTTGTTTATTTATCACTAAACTTATTACAACATCAAATACCCAAAGATATCAAGAATCATACATATAGAGGGAAAAAAAGAAGAATGGTGCGCCTTCACCGTATGGAGAAAACCAAAAAAATAACCCAAAGGTTGAAGGTTGGCACTTGGTTACAGGAATAAACAATCTTGGTGCGATATAAAACCAAGTAAAGAAAATCAAACAACCAACTTAATAGATCTTTCCCCAGCACAACAAAATCATCACACACTCTCTCACTCAGTGGCCACCTCTCACTCTCTTACCTATTGTCTTTCACCCCTGGGTCTGTGGTATCCCTTATTTATATAGAATATCCCTCGAAAATCCTTTTGACTGTGATTAGTGTACCAACTCCAGCTGTCGAGGGTACAAATTGGCCCCAGTTCGTCCCAAAAATATACTAATGATGTGAACGCCGAATTTGCTAAATTATCGCTAAATCCTGGTAGAGGTATAAATCCTAAAGGTTATCGTCGCTATTCTAAACTATCCACTTTTCCTCCGATGGGGGGTCCACAAGGGGGGAATAAATCTAAACACAGAAATTATACCTGGATAAATCCGATGCGACAATGCTTGCAGTGTATGAGCGGGCGGGGGAGAAACAGGCTTCCGTTTCCCGCTGGGTCTGGATTCTATCTGGGTACTGGTATCAATACAAACAGGTTACTAGTGTGAGAGTCGTTGATGATTTGACCATTTAAGTGAGGGGATACTCCTAGTATCCGGATAATCTTGCTCCTAATTTTAAAGATGATGATGATTTAACGGCCGAATCTTGCCAGAGTGCCGGTCCTGCACAGTGTATAAACTAGGTTCTCCACTTGAATACAACTGTCAGGTGTCGGTGAAAAAAATGAGGATATCAGGTCTACGCCGCTGTGGGCTGTTAAAAATAATATCCTGGATTTGGAAAGTCCAGTCGTTATAATTTACAGTCACAAAATATCACCAGGCTAGTAGGCTTATGGATCCTACACGATTGTTGATAGATAGTTTATATGTACCAATGTACAAGTACACACATTGTAAAATAAAGACCGCTGGTCATCCTCTTGGGGATCAGGTCTGCGAAAAAAAATACAAGCAAACATTTGTGGGAAATGCTACCATTCTATAAAGCAGGTACGGACGAGGACAAGACAATCTATCATCCGCTCTGTCAATCCTGACGAATAGACGAATGAAAAGATACACGTTGTTTGCCCTGCGGCAACTATACACACTCACAGAAGTTCGCTAGCCTCTGATTTTGTTCGGTCCGAATCGATAGTGACCTCGCCGCACAGTTTCACGGCCAGCGGGTCACTCGCACAGTGTTTTTCCAATACGCAACACGTACACACATAAACACCTATTCTCATTATATTTAGCTAGTAAATCGTCGGTGTCTGTTACCTTGTCGTATAGGCATTTACAAAAATAATAGACGCCATAATAACAAGTTACAAATGAAATATGAACATGTATTCCTTCTCCCTCTGTCAGTCGTCTAACGCCTCTAAGTTCGGTCTGGTTAATAGTCGCTTTTATTTCTCTCTCTCCTGGAGAGTTGAGTGTCGAGTCAGTCTACTCTGTAAACATAACTACGGTATGTTGTGTCTCAGTTATGAAGCAGTCGGGTGGCGTGGTCTTAACATTCTTACTTGGATATCTTTTTATGAAAAATTGCTACGCGTTATTTTATTTTATTCGCCTTACTGGCAAGAAAAATTTAAGTGAAGTATAAGGGTTTAACTTTAATGGCTGTCACCGTGAAGTACTTCTAATACGTAGAACTATTTTCCGGGACCGAAGACGCATCAAAAGTGAGGAATGCAGTAAGCGACCCATAGCTTGACTGCTTGCGTCAGGGCCAGCGAACCAGAGCTGACCAAGACCCTACTCCACCTCCAAGTGGTGGTCCTGGAAACAGGCTACATCACTGTGGCTGAGAGAGTAGGGATCGAAGAGGGAAGGCTAACCCGGTCCCAAAAATGTCATGCCGAAAACGGATGTGTCGGGCCAAAAAGCGCAGATATCGCAGCTTTGCTGTAAACGGCGACACAACGTAATAAACGTCCATTTTAGGACGAACGCAGAAGAAGAAGAAGAACTATTTTTCTCTTACCAGAATCCAGAATGAAATCTCCACGATATCACTTATACACAGTATTCCATCAAAGAAATTTGTTTAAGGACTGCGAGCTAGACTCTTCAAATTCTGACTGACGACTAACGGCTGGTTTTTAGAACCAGCAATATATATATATATATATATATATATATATATATATATATATATATATATATATATATATTTATATATATATATATATATATATATATATATATATATATAGACCGAGATCAAAAGTCTTTTGTTCTTCTAGCGGGCTTCTCCTGGAATGCTCTAGCTCGAGATCAAACGGGTACTAAGGGATTCTAGATTTCCCTGGGTGAACTTCAAAGGTTCTGCTCCATTTGCCGTTACCCTGACGTGCCATCTAGCTTTTCAGTGGTCAAGTATTATATGATTGACAGCTGAGCTCGCGTGAGTGAAAAGAAGTATAACTATAGCGGGGTTTACTTTCTGCTGTGACCGACAGGTAGAAGAAGATTGTAAACATCGCATTTGCCAGTGTTTAAAGAAATGAGGGCGGGGACAAAAGGGTGAGCTGCAGAAAGACAGGACAGGTAGTTTTATTACATGTTTTAGCTAGCAAATCAGAGAGTAGCTATTTGGTTACAATAGGCTGTTTAGATTACTGTAGACTCTTTTCCATTACACGTCACAGGACGTCAGTGCCGATGTTAGAATATGTAAGCTATAAGTAAGAGAGCCCCCGAGTAGTTCATGGGGTCTCTGATGAGGGCAAAGAAAGAACAGGATTACTGTTCCCTCGGGCATGTCGTTCAATGCGACTAATATGAGGGTGTGCTCCATGCAAACTCACCATGTTAAACAAATCGGTACAGAAACCACAGCTGCTAGAGCCTGTGAATGCTTGGCCAGCGACATGATAAGGAAAGAACCCACCAGCGTTCGTGTTTTCGTCTCAGCCGGCAGCATGCGTGATAGAGGACTCTAAAGTAGGCAGCTTTTCCCTGAATCAAAAGACATTTGAAGATAGACCGCGTCCCGGAGGAAACGAATGACTGACGGTCTTAGCTAGTAGACGAGGTAAAATCCAACTCATCGCACTGCTGTACCAAGAACAACAGGCAGCCGTAAGAATAGAGGGGGAAACATCAGAATGGTTTGAAGTACAGAAAGGAGTAAGACAAGGCTGTACCCTTTCCCCTTACGTGTTTAACATTTATGCCGAGAATATCATGAGAAACGTAAGAGATGACCAAGAACACACAGAGTTTGACTCATTTAACATCGGCGGGTACCAGATCCCGGAAATCAGATATGCTGACGACACAGTCCTCCTATCGACCAACCCAGAAGGACTTGAACAATTAATTCTGTCCACCAAAAAACACAGCGAGGCCCATAATCTATACCTAAACACCAAGAAGACCAAAGTATTGACAACAGACAAAGTAAAGACCAAACCAGAAATTGAAATTGATAACGAAGAACTGGAAAGTGTTAATGAATTCGAATACTTAGGATCAATCATCAACAGCTCTGGCGACTGTGCAGTAGAAATTAAAAGAAGACTTGCAATTGCTTCACATAAACTAATACAGATGAAAAACCTATGGCAAGGCACAAGCAAAGAAACAAAGTTACAACTGATCAGAGCATGTATATTCCCAGTAGCAACATACGGCTGCGAGACTTGGACACTCAAAAAAACTGTTGCAAAAAAGATTACATCATTCGAAATGAAATGCTACAGAAGGATGTTGAGAATACCCTGGACAGAAAAAAAGACCAACAGAGAAGTACTGCACTCACTAAACGTACAGGAACATTGGCTCCTAAATACCATCGCAATAAGGAAGCTGAAATTTTTCGGTCATATAAAAAGACATAATAGTCTGGAAAAAAACAGTGATGGAAGGCATGGTCCCTGGAAAAAGGGGAAGGGGTCGACCTAGACGACGGTGGACCCAGGACATCACAGAGAGTCTGAACTTGTCTTTGGCTGATGCAGGCCGACTTGCCCAGAATCGTGATGCGTTCAGAGCAGCTGTAATGGAGACAACGTTCTGGAAAGAATACGTCACATGATAGAAGTTATTACAGGGGCTGTCTAAAAATTAAAAAAACAATGATTGACACTGGTGGAGTCTGAAATATTACTCTAAGCTGAAGAGAAACATTAAGAGAGCAGAGACTAAATCAGAAATATATTAAAAATGCGCGCATGGACAGCCTGTTCGGCAGGAAATTATTAGTCACAGTAACTAAAAATAAGAAGCATTAGCTCTCACACTGAGAGACATCGATATTATTGTAAGGAACCTGAACAGCTCGCCTAGAAGACATAAAAGCTCTAGGTAAGACACGTAGATATTACAGAATAGTTCATATACGTCCTGCTTTTGTTTTTTTTTTTCTATGAAACACATAAACCCTATCTTAAAATGTACCACTATGCTCAGTTTTGCAAAGTCACGCTTTACATCCTGTTATCTATAGCTCCTTAAACAATTAAATTAACCTAGTCTACTTTCCTAAATCTCTCTCTCTCTCTCTCTCTCTCTCTCTCTTTCTCCTTTAGTCTTCATGTACACTCATCCTGACGTAAAATATATTCACCCGTCTTCCCCGCCCCAACCATCGTTTACTCAAGATATCACCATTTCATATGACCAAGATATCACAGTTATTTCTGTCATATCCTCGTGAAATGTTGGTCGAAAATGTTATTTCACAATGCTCGATTCCATGATGTCGACTACTGGTACTGCTTTGTAAAGGTATACCTGTACTTCCTTCTTTTTTGTTAATTCTTCATCTAACGATGATGCAGGTCGACTTGCCCAGAATCGTGATGCGTTCAGAGTAGCTGTAATGGAGACAACGTTCTGGAAAGAATATGTCACATGATGAACGATGTTAACATATTGGGTTGAACTACTTGCACTTCTAGACAGAAAGAAAAGACCTACTATTCCCTCAGACGTGTTATAAGCGCCGGTTAAAATGAGGTTGTGAATAGGGCTGGCAACCTCATCATGTAAAATAAATTACTACAGAAACTACCACTGTAAGAGACATGAAGGTAGGTGATACATCCTGATTCATTCAGTCTGTTTACATACCGTTTGTTCATGTGTATTCACCACTGCAGAGGTAACAGTTTCTTGATTGCATACGCTATATAGGCTAATTATCCATATGTGTACTGCTGTGCTGTTACCGTGTCAGGAATGTTTGAAGTGTGTATAGAAACAGTCACCCACACCACGATAGCTCACGTACGAGTCATGGAGGGTTGAACGCTTGGTGACAGTTAATGAACAGTTTAATTACACCACAACACGGTCATGATAACGTAGACGAAATACAGCATGTTACACAGGTTATAATAGCATACCAAAAGGATCCACATCATATAATAATAATAATCCATCAAGTATGACTGCTGACACTCGCAGTGCTAATAGTTATAGGCCTCCAATATATGACGTCTCAACACTATTTAATTCATCCATAAGACTGCTGACACTCGCAGTGCTAATAGTTATAGGCCTCCAATATATGACGTCTCAACACTATTTAATTCATCCATAAGACTGCTGACACTCGCAGTGCTAATAGTTATAGGCCTCCAATATATGACGTCTCAACACTATTTAATTCATCCATAAGACTGCTGACACTCGCAGTGCTAATAGTTATAGGCCTCCAATATATGACGTCTCAACACTATAAAACTCTCGCTCATCGCTCAAAATTAGCTTAGAAAATTTATCTCACGTGGAACACAGCCACCGTTTTGATTTAAAACGTTCTGCATCTCGAAGATTCGAATGCGTTACACTCATATATTTTTTTTTAATAAATTAAACAGCTAGACAACAGCTGTTCAAGTGGGATAACCATTTATAATATATTGTACATCCCATACATATAACGATTACTGCCCTTGCTTAGATTTGGACCTAACAGTAGGGTTACCATACGTCCTCGTTTATGCGGACACGTCCTCATTTTGGGGGTAAAAATTACTGTCCGCAGACATGTTTGTGAATTTCCTGTTTTGTCCGCATTTCCAGTGATTGGTCGTTTTTTTTTTTTTTTTTAACTCTCGGGTGGTACCCTACGTAAAAATGGAAGATTTTCTCTATTGGTAACAGCGTAGCGTTAAATTTAGGAATTCAGGAAATGCTACCCGACCAATTACATCTGCAAATTAGTAGCGTTTTCCACTTTCTGATATTACATTTATTTTTAGCATCGTTTTTCGCTCCGCGTTTCCGGTTGCGATATTCACTAGCAGCCAGCTTCGCTGTTCGGTCACATGTGGACGGCGTGTAGCGTTAGCTTTTGTCTGAAATAACTGAAACACTTGTAAACTATGACTTCCTCAGAGAAATGTGTTCCATTTACTTGGGATAATTATAACAAAATGTTATGTGTAACTAGGTGTAAAGCACTTGGTAACGATATGTTTCTATCAGTATTTAAAAAGTAATCTAGCTTTGTTAAAGAAGATTTTTATCATCATAAATATTTCAATAAAGATCATTTTATGAACTCATTGTTTTATATGTAAAAAATCAGTTTAACGGTAATCTATTTTTTTGAAATAAATATGTCCTACTTTTTGTCCTACAGTTTCACTATAATGTCCTCCCTTTCCTGACTAAAAATTGAAAATTGTCCTCCGTTTTGCGTTGAACCATATGGTAACACTACTTGAAGGCCTTCGTGAAGGCTTCCTGAAGACTAGCTGATATGGTGATACCATGCTCCTAGGGAATAAAATGTTGATTAAATGTACTTTATGAAATATCATGTTCTCAAGATTCTGCATTTTCTAAGCCTTAATATAGTCTACGTCCCTTAAGAAACCATTATGACAAATTTCAGCGTTTTGCACTTGAGTGCATCACAGCCCATCACATCTTTACTGTGAGATAATATGTTCTACTTAAGAAAAATTTTGACAAATGTAGCTCACATATTATCTTCTTCGTAAATGTCAGTCAGTCCAATTGTATGGCTCTGAAACATGGTGAACAACAAAAAGAACAAGCAAGAAGGTATCGACTTTCATTAATTGGTGCTTAAATGAACAGAAGGTTGAATAAGGTCACCAGTGTGAAACTGATGACAAGAACCAGACAGGTGCCGGTGGAACAAGAATAGAAGACGCAAACGATGGATAGGGCACATATTGAGGAAACCTGTTGATAGTATTACAAGGCAGTCCTTGCTAAGAAATCTCCAGGGTAAGAGAAGAACGGGGGTAGATCGAAAAACGGATGGAGAAGAAAAGTGGTGACAGAAGTGAACATGATGAGGAAGACATGGAATGACCTTGAGCTTGATAGCACGTGACAAGGATTTGACTCGCATTTGTTTTGAAGGCATATGGGTAGCTGAAGGATAATACGTGATTAAATAATCCAAATATTAAATACAAAATACATTTATCAAAGAATACAGCAAAGCTATGTTTTCACGTTGGATTGATTTACATTAATTATGACCATCAGCTAGTTTTCTTTCTTCTTAGAATATAAACAGACATGCTATTTTTTAGTTCGCTTCAAAACAAGGGGAGTTATTATATTGTGTGGGGGTCAATTACACAGGGGGGGTAACCCCCCA
>JAMPIV010005674.1:0-122500 GCA_024509875.1 Oreohelix idahoensis
CGATAGCTTAAGGTCAGTAAGGGGGTGCTTTCCTGGAGTGGTCTGTCCAGATACTTCTTTAACAGGTTTACATGATAAACTTTCTCCTTCCCCTTTTTGTAAATTGTATAGTTTGTTCTAGACACCTTCTCTAGAACCGTATATGGACCTTGCCATCCAATTTGTAATTTATTCTGGCTACCGGGTAGTAGAAGCAGCACCTTCTCTCCCACTGCCAGTTCTCTGTCCTTTGCCTTCCTATTAAAATATGCTGCATGTTTCTTCCTGGCTTGTTTCAAATTATCATTTGCCAGTTTCCATCCAGCTTTCAAACGAGTGGTCAGTTCGTTCACGTATTGATAAGATGAGGTAACAGTCTCTTCCGCCTTCTCATCTGTCCAGGTCCTTAATAGCGCTACATCTGGACCTTTAATTTATCATACGTATTTTTTATGGAACCCGTCGGGTCCCTTCCATTAGAAGCCCTATAGTGAGGACTTTTCTTCCTAGAATCATCACTCACAAATCGACCACTACCAATTTTTTCCTTGGGTTTGTCTCCCCACTTGAGATTGCTTATGAGAGATCTTCGCTCTCTTTTCTGTTCTTCCAGTTTATATAAGTCTGACCGAGGGATTGTCATCTTATCCTGGGTAAAATTTCTTCTTTGTGCTCGTCGCATAGTGGCCATGTTAATCCATTCAAGTGAAGACTGGGTGTGAAAAGGGGGCTCCCATTGCACTTTGTCTCCTTGAGTATCATTAGTTTTCCTTCCAGGCCTAATTTTGCTCCGTGGCGTTTCTAGGTCCAGCACATATTTTCCCTTTGTGGGTGTTCCCTCATGAAATATGCCACATGCTTCTACAAAGTTTTCAATATCGACATTTACGTCGGGCCAATAGTATTTGCGAGCAACTTTTTGGCAGATGGTACCGACTTTTTCATGGTCCCCATCTTTTCCAACATGTAAGCTCCTTATTAAATTTGCCCTATATATCTTGGGAAGAACCAACTGTCCGTGACCAGTGGATCTAGCTCCTGTCTTCCTATATAGCAATCTGTTCTTCATAAAATATTCCCCCTTGCTCGGAGGTGTGTGGCATTTGGGCAATTTTTTAAAACATGGCTTGAGTGTCCTATCCTCAGCCTGCGCCTTCCTCATCTCCTCTGGATGAGCATTTATAGATTCACCTTCTTCCTCCTTCTTCTGTGACCTGGTCTGCACTGTCGCCATGATCACAGGTCTCTCGGGATTCCCCAAGAAGACGTATCTACACCCCAATATCAGAGGGTAGATTGGTTCATCTATCACTGCTGCTCTGATTTCTCCTTCCACATAGCGAGTTTTCACCGTTATCCTTGCGATGGGAAGTGTCATGAGTAGTATGTCCTTAGTTGCCCCTTGTATTTCCACTGTTTCTGTGGTATACTGACTTGGGTCCACTAGGCTAGACTTCACAACTGAATCATAATCCAAACCTGTATCATAAAGGCACCTTATGGTGACCCCATTACAAATAACATCCTCACAAACTGGGGGGTGATAAGGTTCCTGCTGTCCCTTAGGATTAACCTTTAATCTTGAGTCCCCGACTTCATTGCAGCAATGTTTGAAGGTTTCCTTCTACAAAATTCGGTGTTATGGTTATCTTTCTTGCACCATTTACACCATCTTTTTCCTTGGTTAAACGGTTTTCTTTCATTGGATTTTTGGTCATTGAACTGTGAGTTTCTGTCTCGGTAGTCATTTCTTGGCCGTTCAAAGTTTGTCCTACCTTTATTTCCCTGCTCTCTATTATCAAATTCATTAAATTGCTGTGGAGCTTTAAAATTGTCTATGTGCTTCTTTTTAGCACCACTTACCTCTGCCTGGGCTGCCTGATACCTCTCAGCGACATTTAAAACCTCCCCCAACTTCTCTGCACCTTGTTCCATGAGAAATTTTCTCATGTCTGGAGCCACGGACTCTCTCAATTGCTCAATCATGATCATTTCTTTAAGATCTTGGGTCTTCCCCAGAGCAGTCCATTTCTCCAAATAGGTTTCCAGTCTGGCAGAGAATTGGTGGTATGTCTCCCCAGACAACAGCTTGGCATTTCTAAATTTCTTACGATAAAATTCCCCATTTTTTTCGTACCTCAATAACAAAGCCTGCTTTAACATGTCATAATTCTCCTGGTCTTCTCTGTTCATTTTTGCGAAGACTTCATAAGAAGTACCTCTCAGTCCCTGTGATAGCTTTAAACTCCACCTCTCTCTCTCTAACCCATATGTAGTAGCTAATAACTCAAAACGTCCTAGGTACCCCTATATGTCATCGTCTTTTTCAACAAAATGGTCTAAATGAAACCCCATAGCTGAGTTTGAGGCTCCCAGACTGGGCGTAGCATCTGAGGCAAAAGGGCTGGCACCATTTTCAGGAGCCTGGCCTTGTAGCTCCAGCTCCCTGAGTCGTAATTCGTGCTCCCTCTGCAACCTTCTATCTTCTGCCTCCCTTTCGGCCTTTTTATCTTCTGCCTCCCTTTGCTGTCGTTTGTCTTCTGCCTCAATCTGCACCCTCTTAGTTTCTCTATCAGCCTCAATTTGTAACCTCTTCTCTTCAGCTACCTTTCTATCTTCCCTTTCAATATATTTATCACATTCAGCCGTTACATATTAAATTAAAATCTGACCATCCATTCCCATCTCCTTTGCGGTCAGCACAGCAGCTGATAGGCTAATTATCCCGGGACAAAGAGACCCCAATATATGTAGTGGGTTTGATGGTATTGTATGATGGTGATATTACTAAGTGTGATGCATGAGGTCAGCTGTGAAGGCTCCTGAGATAAAATGTAGCTGTGAATTGTCAGAAGGCCCTTCGTGCTACCACTACGACCTCACACCTATCTTTTTTTACTAATGAATGTGGCTACGTTAAATGTCTAGGGTAATGATATGTAATGTGTTGTGGTAGTTTACATACACACACACAGATATTTACTAAGTCTAATAATATTAATAAATGTTATAATACACTGAACTAACTCAAGTGTGTAAAATTTTTATAGTAATTTTCTTTAAATTTATTTGTTCTGAACCAAGGTTTTATTTTGGCCAGAACATATGAAAGGTTTTGCAATTATGAAAGAAATGCATGAATATTACAGAATAAATGCAAGGTGTGTACATATATATGTTACTAGACTAGTTAATATTACTACTGTTTATAGTTGTAATCTATTTGGGAGAACATTTAATGGATGTGCTGTTGGGGTGGCCTCATCACTCCCTGTCTATGGCGACTACACATTGTCCAGTTATTTGATGGATATTTTATGGGTGTGTTAGGAAATAAGTTGAGTTGGTGAATTCTCAGCAGACCAGACGCTCACGTAGCTTGAATGTGTAGCTCTGGTGCTGAGATCTGGTGGCCCCACCTCTCCGTGCTTGGGGGCAATATCAGAAGTCTGGTGGCCCCACCTCTCCGTGCTTGGGGGCAATATCAGAAGTCTGGTGGCCCCACCTTTCCGTGCTTGGGGGCTATAATAGGCTGCTCTGACAAAATGTTACTGCACGGGTCCACTCTGGTAATATTCAACAACTCATTTGACACCGCATTGGTGCCAACGGAAACTCACAGTTCTGCAATCAAAGTATTAGTCATGTGTCAGAATTCCATCCTCTAACCATTTCTGGACACAACACTACACAACAACAACACCACATAGACAGGTCAGATCTTTCTGACCAAACAACACATCTTACCAAGTTGGTTTCACATAGGATAAGTTCTCCCAGACTACGTATTCTGAAATATGTTCATTAGCTTCCTGCCATAGAATAGGATAGGTGATATGTTTCACTGATCTCAACACTTGATCTGTCCTTCATAATCCTTGCTGGAGTTTATGTATTTTATTTGTCTCTAGACCCTGAACTGGGGCGGGGGGTCTAGAGCGAATCCTTACTTGTTGTAAGGGACAGATTATGCTATTGCAGTATCAAATCACTCGAAACCTTAAACAAATATTAAAATGTACAAAGAAATAATTTCAGTCTTACCGGAATTATGAATATAGAACACAGTTAAATGCCAGCAAAACTCAGCTGAGCTGCTGGCCTTAGGATGGCGTCCCTCTAAATATTTCAATAGCTTCTGGGAATTACACCACTTAATAATTCACTGTGTCTACTAGGACAACTTATAATGAATGGCACAAAATGCGCGTCTGAGCGCCGATAATATATTCATCTATGGCCAATCACTGCCTTTTATTTTTCAAATTCAAATATCCTACCAAAAGTCATTTCAGTCATACCTCAGTCAAGTATGCCTTATTGTCTGTTGGTCCGTCCGTCTCTACTTGCGTTTCACAAAAAAACACACTCTGCCTTCCCCTACACAATTTTGCCCTTTAAAGTTATTTTTAGCCACAATTCACCATCCCACCCCGTCTCTTCATTCCAACTAGATTTGAGCACTTGCGTCTTCAAGGCCACAATTTTTTGAAAATTAGTGACATGTTTTATTTCAATGCAGACGCTCGCTGATATGAACAACACAGTCTTTTGTCAATATCTTTCTTATTATCTGTCCGTCTGTATAAATGAAAGCATATTATTTCACTGCTCAAGATGGGCCATCCGGCCAGCTAGGTTTTATATTCCTAACATTATTATTAAGAAAAGTTACTTTTCAAATATTTTCTAGAATCTTCTGGAATGCGTTCATCACTGCATTCAAATAAACGGACTAAATTATCGCAAAAGCGTCCAAGAAATGACTGTGGCGTATAATATCCAAGGTCCCTTTTGTCGATTTCTTTACTTTATGTCAACTTGGGGAACGTGACTTTTTCCTCCTTTCCCCACCAATTTGCGTCCTTTTAGCCTCGCTAGTTTCAAGCACGCGTTCAGTCAGATTTTTCCTTTTGATCTCCGTTCTCATCCCGTTCCGTTTTGCCTTCAAGTCTAACAATTTAATTTCCATGGCGGGTGATGACCCGCGGCGTGGGCGATCATGTATTCTAGCAGCTTACGCATTAGTTTTTATCCTTACATTGTATCATTGGAGATTTTAACGTTGTATCACGGTTAATTTTGTGACAGTAGTGTTGGCGTTAATTATTACAATCGTCTCGTTCTTACTACTGGGAAATGTCTGAATTATTACAAATTTTAGTGTTAAAGTTAACATATTACGTTAATTCAAACGCCAGTTTGGTTACACAGTTGGCAAATCGTTAATTACAAGCTTTTCCCACCGTTTCGTGCAGCAGATCGGCGAGATGTTAAAATGTTTATTGTACGTTTCTAAACCGAAACTAAAAGCGTGTTAGATTTTTACGGCGGGTCATTTTTTAAGCATTTCCACTGCACAAAAGGCAGCGCTCTACTGGCGTTGAAGATGAAAATAGTCAGACACCTGAGGGCTAGTGTATTTATTATTATAGGACTAGAATCTTACTGAAATAAGCGATTATCTCACAGATTTCGCTACACACCTCCCTTCCTAAAACATGCATCCATTGCAGGTTACAATCTGTGAGATAACTTAGCGCAAATGAAGTCCTACATTTCTTTCTGATTTTCATCACACGGATGTCTACTCAAAAAATCTGCACCGACGTTCTGAGGGCCGGGAATATATTCAATCAGAAATGAATATGGCTGTAATAATAATGACCATCGTAATAATCTGGCATTTTCATGCTTGGCTTGTGATAGGAATACGAGAGGTGAATGATCTGTTTGGACCACAAATTTCCTGCCATTTAAATAAATCTGGAATTTTTTTAAAGTCCATATTTACGCCAAACATACTTTCTCACTTGTTGAATAATTTTTTTCCGCCTTGTTCAACTTGCGGCTTGCATAAGCGACTGGGTTCAATTCCCCATCTTGTGAGGAGGACCTTTGCAACAATGTAGCGCCCAGGCCCACATTGCTTGCGTCACTTCTCACGACAAATTCTTGATTCAAGTCAGGCAATTGCAATACTGGCCTGCTTGTGAGTTTTTCTTTTAACTCCTGGTAAGCCAATTCACACTATGCGGACCAATTTATTGTATCAGGTTGTCCCTTTCGAGTTAAATCCGTCAGAGGAGCACATATAGAGTTAAAATGTTTAATGTACTTTTGGTAGAAACCACACAACGACACAAAAGACCGCACATCTTTCTTTGTTGGTGGCCTAGGTGCTCTTTTCAGTTTCTCTAGATTCTTGGGGTCAGGGGTCATGCTACCCTGATGTACGGTATGTCCCAAGAATTCCAATTCTTTACACCCAATACAATATTTTGTTGGTCTAGCAGTCAAGTTAGCCTCTCTGAGTCTATCAAACAGCATATTCAAAGAGTTAATATGTTCCTCAAAAGTTTCAGTAGCAATGAGGATATCATCCATGAAATTCGAGATACATGGATTTTTCAGGAGATCCAACAATTTTCGCATCATCCTAGAAAACACACTCGGGGCATTTTTCAACCCAAACGGTAACATGTTGAACTCATAATGACCTTCCGAGGTGCTAAATGCTAAGTAAAGTCGAACCTCAGGCTTTACTGGAATTTGATAATAGCCTATGCTAAGATCCACCTTGGAAAAATATTTTGCCTTGTTCAGCCTGGCAAAAAGTTGAGTAGTATCAGGTAATGGATCCACCAGATCTTCTGTGACAGCACTCAGTTTCCTGTAATCGATGCACAGTCAATGTTCTCCCGATGGTTTCCGCAACAAAACCACACAGGAACTATAAGGAGACTCACTGTGAGAAATAATCCCTTCTTGTAACAAATAATCTATCTCCTCTTTCAAAGCTTTTTCCTTAGCAAACGGAATAGAATAAGGCCTCATACAGATGGGTGTTGGGTCTAGTAGTTTCATATCATATTCCAACAAATTTGTGTGCCCCGGTTTATCCGTTAACACGTCTGTATGTTTCTCCAGGACCTTTTGAATCCTCTCCCTCTGTCCTTTTGTCAGGTGATTACTGATCTTCACCTGTTCAAACGTTTCACTGGGCTTCAGTGGATATTCAAATGAGGTGAGAGGTTCATTTTTTATTTCGGTTGCAATTGACAAGGCCATTAAGTGTGTTCCTTCCTGGATTTGTCTGTCCAGATATTTCTTCAAAAGGTTCATGTTGCTGTCATTTTCGATGGAGTTTCAAACATCGATCTATTGGTTGTAGGTTTTTTCACCCTGGTCAAAGTTTAGTAACTATGTCTTGACTTTGCTGTGTCAGGTTGGTTAGGGGTTATCTCCCTTGTTTGTTCGTTCATTGTGTTTGACCTTTTGGGTCAAAGGTAATACAGTTCTGGGCTATATGCGATGCGCAGTGGAGAGCGCAAAATTAGACTTCCGTCTTGTTGAGTTGTGAAGTCCTGGCTTCTGAGGACGTGTATGTCCGGGGAGGAAAATCTTCGAAGTGACTGCGTTGGCAGTTTTTCCCCATTGATTCTCTGTGCGCCAGGAAGGACGACAGTGTTGTTATTATGTTCTGAGGATTCGGTTCCAGGTAATACCGACCTTTTTCATTATTACGCTTTCGGTGGCAGAACATGTTGAAGGATTACCTAGTCTGTGAACTACAGCTCACCGGTCCTACATTACAGAACTTATACATTATGCTCAAGATAGCTATGTAAGACTATTTGTCTTTAAACGAACAGAAGTCCAGTGACGAAGTTATATTGTGGGAACCGCAGATTGGCGGTATATTTATGTCTACATGAGCATTACTGCAGGGTTGATGTTAACCTCCTTAGAAGAAGTACACAGATGACGCCATAACGAGGCCTGTGTTAAGGCTAATATATTACAGCCTGATAATGTGCAATTGGCGGGGAATGCCAAGTTGTACCTGTATGTCAAAGTGATTAAGGTATCTGACGCGTTTAGTCAGAGATACCAAAGCGGCATTGTGAACTGTCATTGAATAACATTACTATTGACCATGAACGAATATTGGAATGTTTACCAGCCTTTTTTTTTTGAATGCCTGATGTATACCTAACGATTTCCGGTCAGCATGACCTTGTTTACACTGACTGTTCCTGTTGATGCTATGTGTGTTATCGTCAATAAATGTTTTGAAACGTGCCAGCAGTGTTCAAGCATCCTTGACTACTGCATGTGAGTGTATGGGTTGCATTACACAACAGATACGAGCCTAAACACATTCGCGCCTTCATTCGCACCCACACTCAGTTCATCATACGCCAGCACTACACCTTTAACAACATGATGTTTACTGTCTTGTGCAAGTGATCACCTCAACAAGAGAAAAAGACAGTTACATTTCTGGTAGGCCAGCTGATGGGGCTATTTTCATGAGAAGGACAAGTGCACATTACATTTTTGATCTGTGGCTCTGCTGCTACATTTATGATGTCTCCAGTGTGAACCAGAAATTTACATTTCTACACTTCCAAGTTTTGGCTACACAGGACAGAATAGACAGTGTTAGCATTGATGTTATAATGCTACATAAACTACAACAGGACAAGTACTGAAGTTAGCATCGAGGCGTTTGCTACATGAACCACAACTGCATACAAGTCGAGTCCCTTTTTGTAAACCGTACCGCTGGTCGTTTGCACGCTTCAATCAACAGACCTTTCAACGTACGAGCGTTCAAGTTACATGTTTTGAGGTCAAGTTCCTGTTTGTAAACAGTACGAATAAATTGTCAACATTCGATGTGCAAGACTCAAGATACGAGAAGGTCATAGTAACTTTATGTTCGTGAAGACCACTTCATGCTACAGTGGATCTGACAATCAGTGCGCGCTTGACATTTTGTTTCTGTGTTCGCAAGGAACAAGATAGTTACTGTAACTTCATGTGTGACTAAGCTTTATTTTGCAACACATTGAATTGATTGTTATATATATATTTATGTTACTTGTACTATTGTTATGTATTTTTCTTATGTTTTTCAGCGGGCTGGTTGGGTAAGGTGACTCCTTTAGATAAATACCACGTAATAGAGGTTATCTATTGAGAGCGTGTCGTTAGGGACTGCAAATTTCCTTAATTGGAATTTGCTAGCGACAATTGTTGCTATTTATTTTTAGCTGTGACGACATGAGTTAGTGTTGTTTTCGTTATTTTTTTCATTCTTTGATTTTCGATTTGTTTTGTTTGTATCTGTAGGTCTCTCCTTCCTTCCGTTTATTTCTTTACACCTTTTTGTTTATAACAGTGTTTCTATTTGTCTTGTTTACTTTTCGCGGTCATCAGTACACATTTGTGTAACATTTTCTTTACTTTTTGCTGTATTGTTTATTTGACTTCCGCGAACGTTTTCGGTCATTGTTCTGTATCTTTGTCTTTGTGTTTATGATTGTACTACATTATTGTCATACACAGTCTACATACACATACTTGGTCATGTATTATTATTATTATTGATAAGGTACACTCTTCATATAGAGATTTTTTATAAAATATTATTATATAAGATATTTATACAAGTTCTTTGTTAAAAGACTTGTTGTCCAAAGATTGAGACAAGGTGGAATACATATTCAAGTTCTTTATAAAAAAGACTTGTGCCCATAGTGAGTGGGATATAAAGGAATTATTTTCCACAGGTACTCAAGTGATTTTTTGTTACATTATAAACAAGATAACCATACAAGGTTTTTGACTAAGACTAAGAGAGTGAAATAAAGTGAAGTGAGTATACAAGTCTAGTTTTTCAGACTTGTCTCCCATTGAAGTGGGATAAGGTAATTTATTTAATTTTTCAGGTTACTGATCTCATTAGACAGAATGTCTACATTGGATTTCTTCATCCAGCAAGGGTTAACCCTTTGTAAGTCTGGTAAAGAATTGGAAGAATATTCATCTGCTCAATTCGCCATTGCATTAAAGTCAGAAGAGAAGAAACAAAAAGAGGAAATTAAATTGAAAGCAGAAGCTGAACTAAAGAAGCTAGAAGCTGAGAATAGAAGATTAGAACTTGAAGAAAAAATGTATCAAAGAGAGGCTGAGGAGAGAAAAGCTGCTGCTGAGGAGAGAAAAGCTCAAGCTGATGAAAGAAAATTCCAGATGGAAATGGAGGAGAGAAAACTTCAAGCTGCTGCTGAGGAGAGAAAACTTCAAGCTGAGGCTGAAGAGAGAAAAGCAAAAATGGAACATGAGGAAAGAAAACAGAAAATGGAACTTGAGGAAAGACTCGCGACTTTGGAATTAGAGAAATTGAAAGTAACAAATATGGGTGCTCATCAAGTAACTTCGGATACAACAAAGGAGAGGTCTAGTAAGATCAAATTGCCTCATTTCAATCCTTTAAAGGACGATATAACTGATTATCTTGATAGATTCGAATTTTTATGTGGTACGCATAAGATAAAAAAGGAAAACTATGTTGAACAACTGATGGAATTTTTTACAGGTGAAACTGTGACTACACTTATGACAATAGAAGAACATAATAGAACTAATTATGATGTTGTCAGAGCAGCATCGCTAAAAAAATATCAATTAAAAGAAGAAGACTATCGTCTTCGTTTTAGGACAATGTTGCCAGAAAATGGAGTAGATTTCTCTGATTTTGTTACAAAGATACGTCGTACATTTACACGATGGGTTGAGTTGTCTCAAACTGAGAAAACATATGAAGGTCTAATGGACTTATTACTTCGAGATAAGGTTTTGTCATCTGTTAAAGATTCTTTCCTTGCATTTCTTCATGAGCGTAAACCTAAAAACTTAAAAGACATGGAGGAATACTGTTGTCAGTACGCCACCGCGCATCCCCATGCTACAGTTAGCAATTCTAAAGTGAAAGAAGGGTTGCCAGTTGCTTCGGTAGCATAATATGGCTCTAATTTCAATAAGAAATTTCAGGGTGCCCAACAAAACTGGAATAGGAAAAGTAATCAGAATTACACTCATAAGCAGAGTAATCCAACATATGATGGTTCTTCTTCTAAGAACTGGAAACGAGATGGTAGTTTTCGTAATTATGGTGGTAATAATTATAGACACTTTCACAAAGGTTATCACAATAAAAACTATCCTAGTTTTTCTGCTCGAGATAATCATTCTCGACGTCAAGAATATGACGATGGTGAATATACAAACCGGGATTCAAACCGGAATGATAATTACAATAGGCAATATGATAACAATTACAGGGGAAATGATAATCGCGGTAGACCTAGATATAACAAAAGAAAAGCTTTCCAACAGGCAAACTCTGCACAACAAGAGTTTGATGGAGCCTGTAATCAAGTAAATGATAGTGGTAACTCTAAGGCTATCACTGGTTGTGCTTTCGATTTTGGGAGAGCAACTGAATGCCCCCAATGCTTAACATTGTTCGACTCATCGACTGTATCTACCCTAAGTTGTGGTCACCCTCTTCCTGCTCTACCTGCTACAGTTGCGCATGATGGGAGAGGATCTCTCATCTTGCATAACGGTTTAGTGAATGATAGGCTGGTCTCAGTACTTTTCGATTCGGGATGTACTACCGTCGGGGTTAGGGAGTCTCTGATAGATCCTTGCTGTGCCACTGGAAAAGCGATCAAATGTGTTACATTTGGTGGTACCATGGAAAGTTATCCTACTGCTGTCATTAGGATTGACACTCCCTTCTTTACAGGAGATGTCCATGCATGTCTTCTTCCTAATCCTATTGCGGATCTTATAATCGGTCGTATTCATGGGGTTAAGGAATGCACCCCGCAACAAATTTCTATTTGGGAAGAACAAAACATTCAAACGGTCAATGCAGTGGTGACAAGAGCTCAAGCTCTTAATCCCCCAACTTCATCTGATGATAGTAATGGAGTTGATAGCCAAGACGAGCACTTGGTGATTTCCCATGACTCGTTTGTTAAACGTCAAGAAGAGGATCCTTCTTTGAAGAAATTCTTCCTTCTCGCAAAGAAAGGGGATCCCAATCAAAATACGAATCACAAATCGTATATCACTATGAAGAATGGTATATTGGTACGAATGGTACAACACTCGGACAAGTCTATGCACTCGCAAATTCTTGTGCCTAAGTGTATGAGAGCCTTAATTCTTCAGCATGCACACGATTCTCAGTGTGCTGGACACATGGGTTTTTCCAGAACTAAAACTAGAGTCCTTGCGTCTTTCTTTTGGCCATTTGTTAATAAAGACATACGAATTTATTGCCGGTCTTGTAAAATTTGTCAAGAGGTCAAGTCTAGAGGTCCAAGACATGCTGCACCTATTCAGGCTGCAGATATTCCGATTCGGCCGTTTCAGAAAATGGCTATAGACATTATTGGCCCGTTTAAGATTAAGTCAGCCAGAGGACACCAATTTATCCTCACTTGCGTTGACATGTGCACTCGTTGGCCAGAGGCTATTCCTCTTAAAAGCATATCAACTGTCGATATCGCTGATGCTCTTTGGCTCATATTTTCTTGTCTGGGATTCCCCGGAGAAATACTATCAGACCACGGCACTCAGTTAATTTCGGACATTATGTCTCAGGTAATGGCTACGCTAGACATTAAAAGGTCTCTCAGTAGTATTTATCATCCAATGTCCAATGGATTGGTTGAACGTCTTAATAGGACACTAAAGAACTTACTTGGCAAGATAACGGAGGATCATCCTGATGATTGGGACAGGGTCCTACCTGCAGCTCTCTTTGCCTATAGAGAGGTTCCCAACGAGCATACAGGGTTTTCTCCTTTCGAACTTGTCTTTGGCGCGCAACCGCGCGGTCCGATGTCCTTGTTACACGATTTGATAACTTCCGATAATATTGACGATGATACACAATCGTCATATGAATATGTCATTGCTCTTAGGGAGAAAATTATCGAATCGTGCAGATTAGCAACTTCATCTTCCGAATTTGCGAAAGAAAAGGCTAGGCGATTTGCTAACAAGAAAAGACGCCTACGTCAACTTTGTCCTGGAGACAAAGCGTTTGTCTTACTTCCCTCAAGAGAGAACAGACTTCTCATTTCATGGAAAGGTCCATACACTATAGTCTCGAAAATTTCAGATGTCGACTATATTGTCGATGTGGATGGGAAGCATAAAACATTTCATATAAATATGCTTACAGAGTTTATTGAACGTCCAGACTATTTGCAGCCTATTTTCCAGGCGACGGACGACTCTCCAGTCCAACATGGTCACATCTCATCCCTGTCCGTTATACAGGATGAGGAAACTATTTTTTTCTGACGTTAACTTACCTCTTCCTGCGATTCCACTTAATTCTACGGAATCATGGAAAAACGTTACCGTCTCTTCGAACTTGTCTTTTGAGGAGCAACGTCAAGTATCCTCTACGCTACAATCATATCAGGATGTCCTTACCGACATTCCTGGACACACAGATGTCATAGAACATGACATCATACTTACTGATCGTAATCCGATCAGAGTAAGACCATACCCAATACCTATTCATTTTCAAGCACAAGTCGAGAAAGAATTGGATGAGATGATTCAACTGCAAATAATTGAACCATCCACTTCAGCTTATTCTTCGTCGATAGTTATTGTTCGAAAGAAAGACAATAACATACGTCTTTGCGTTGACTATCGCAAATTAAATCAAGTTACGAAGTTCGATGCTGAACCTATGCCTTTATTAGATGATCTACTTATTAGACTTTCTAAAGCTAAATTCTTTACTAAACTAGACTTGTCGAAAGGTTATTGGCAAGTCCCACTGACGGAACACGCCAAACCTCTCACTGCTTTTTCGACACCTAGGGGTTTATTTCAGTGGAATTTTATGCCTTTCGGGCTTATGAACGCCCCAGCGACTTTCGTGCGCATGATGCGACGAATTCTATCAGATCGTGCAGATGTCATCGCATATTTAGACGACATCTGTCTTTTCAGCGATACTTGGGAAGAACACTATTTGGGTCTAAAGGAATTGCTATCTACTTTACGTGAGCATAGTTTGACTGCAAAACCCTCTAAAGCCTTTGTTGGGTTTAGTGAAATCTCTTTCCTAGGTCATCGGGTTGGTCATGGTCTGTTGAAGACAGAGGACCAAAACATTTCGAAGATATTAAATATCTCGGTTCCGAAGACAAAAAAGCAAGTACGTAGTCTCTTGGGATTAATACAATTCTATGGAAGATTCATTGAGAATCTGTCCTCCATTATGGCACCACTTTCATCGTTATTGAAAAAAGGTTCTCCTAATATGGTGCGTTGGTCCCAAGAATGCCAATCTTCATTGGATCAGGTTAAGAATTTGTTTCTCATCTCATCCTATCTTAAGACTACCAACGATTGATAAGACTTTTGTTCTTCGTAGTGATGCCTCTTCCACTGGGATTGGAGCGGCACTAATGCAGGAGTATTCAGGAACTCTGCATCCTGTAATGTATATCTCTAGGAAGCTGAATGCGGCAGAAAGGAATTACTCGGTTTTAGACCGTGAATTGTTGGCTATGGTTTGGTCCATTCTTAAGCTACAAAGGTTCCTTCTGGGCGCGCATTTCTTTATGGAAACCGACCAAAAAGCTCTTACGGCTATGCAAAGTAAGGATTTGAAGAGCTCGAGATCTACTCGTTATGCTATTGCTCTTCAACCTTTCCATTTCACGGTGCGAGCTATCCGTGGTTCGGATAATGTGATGGCGGACATATTGTCTAGATGCCCACATGATTCCAATTAAATCTTGTGTCCTAGTTTTCCTGATACACTTTCAGACTTAGGTCTGTCCTTAATATCCTAATATATTGTAATACAAATGTTTTACTATTTGGATGATGTATAAAGAATTTAACAAATTTGATTTTGTCCATCCATCAGTGATATGTTGCTAATATAGCATTGTAATTCATGATATTTGTATATTGCTATAATTATAGTATTTAATAATGTTTGATATATGATTGGTATTGCCAGCAACTTAGGTTTCTTTAATGGTACCCCCTGAGTTTGTTTGGCTTAGAGGAAATATTTTCTCTTATGATGGGGGATGATTTTTACTCTCTCCAGACGCTTTATTTATGCGTCTATTGTACCTGATATTAGGTTCATTCTTTCATGAGCACATAATTGATGCTTGTGCTATCTTGCTCATGGATATATTTTTAAAAAAAATGTATCATTTTTTTTAACAGGGGGGGTGTAGTAATATGTTGCTGTCATTTTTGATGGAGTTTCAAACATCGATCTATTGGTTGTAGGTTTTTTCACCCTGGTCAAAGTTTAGTAACTATGTCTTGACTTTGCTGTGTCAGGTTGGTTAGGGGTTATCTCCCTTGTTTGTTCGTTCATTGTGTTTGACCTTTTGGGTCAAAGGTAATACAGTTCTGGGCTATATGCGATGCGCAGTGGAGAGCGCGAAATTAGACTTCCGTCTTGTTGAGTTGTGAAGTCCTGGCTTCTGAGGACGTGTATGTCCGGGGAGGAAAATCTTCGAAGTGACTGCGTTGGCAGTTTTTCCCCATTGATTCTCTGTGCGTCAGGAAGGACGACAGTGTTGTTATTATGTTCTGAGGATTCGGTTCCAGGTAATACCGACCTTTTTCATTATTACGCTTTCGGTGGCAGAACATGTTGAAGGATTACCTAGTCTGTGAACTACAGCTCACCGGTCCTACATTACAGAACTTATACATTATGCTCAAGATAGCTATGTAAGACTATTTGTCTTTAAACGAACAGAAGTCCAGTGACGAAGTTATATTGTGGGAACCGCAGATTGGCGGTATATTTATGTCTACATAAGCATTACTGCAGGGTTGATGTTAACCTGCTTAGAAGAAGTACACAGATGACGCCATAACGAGGCCTGTTTTAAGGCTAATATATTACAGCCTGATAATGTGCAATTGGCGGGGAATGCCAAGTTGTACCTGTATGTCAAAGTGATTAAGGTATCTGACGCGTTTAGTCAGAGATACCAAAGCGGCATTGTGAACTGTCATTGAATAACATTACTATTGACCATGAACGAATATTGGAATGTTTACCAGCCTTTTTTTTTGAATGCCTGATGTATACCTAACGATTTCCGGTCAGCATGACCTTGTTTACACTGACTGTTCCTGTTGATGCTATGTGTGTTATCGTCAATAAATGTTTTGAAACGTGCCAGCAGTGTTCAAGCATCCTTGACTACTGCATGTGAGTGTATGGGTTGCATTACACAACAGATACGAGCCTAAACACATTCGCGCCTTCATTCGCACCCACACTCAGTTCATCATACGCCAGCACTACACCTTTAACAACATGATGTTTACTGTCTTGTGCAAGTGATCACCTCAACAAGAGAAAAAGACAGTTACAGTTCACATGATAGACTTTTTCCTTTCCCTTCTTGTCTATCTTATAATTTGTTCTGGATACCTTTTCCAAAACTGTATATGGACCTTGCCATCCGATCTGAAGTTTATTGTTGCTGCCTGGTAATAGAAGAAGCACCTTCTCCCCTACAGCAAGCTCCCTATCCTTCGCATTTTTGTTATAATAAGCAGCATGCTTTTTCCTGGCTTGTCTCAAATTTTCATTGGCCAGTTTCCAACTAGTTTTTAAACGAGTGGTCAGTTCGTTCACATATTGGTATGATGAGGTAACAGTCTCTTCTGCCTTCTCATCAGTCCACGTCCTTAACAAGGTTACATATGGACTTTTAATTTTTCTGACGTATTTTTCATAATACTGGAAGCCTTGTGTTGAGGACGTTTCTTTCTTTTGTCATCACACACGAATCTACCACTACCTATTCCTTTCCTGGGGTTTTCTCCCCACTTTAAGTTCCTTGTGAGAGATCTTCTCTCTCTTTTACCTTCACCCAGTTCACATAATTCCGACCGAGGGACTGTCGGCTTATTCTGGTGTAAAACCACTTTTTGTTCTCGACACAGAGTTGCCATTTTAATACATTCAAGTGAAGACTGTGTGTGAAAAGGGGGTTCCCATTCCACGTTGTCTACTTTATTACAATTATTTTTATTTCCAGGCCTAAGTTTGCCCCGTGGCGTGTCTAGGTCCTGGACAGTTTTTCCACGTGTGGGTGTTCCCTCGTGAAATTGGCCGCAGTTCTCCACAAAATTCTCAATAACTATCTTTACATCTGGCCAATAATAATATTTAGACACGTTTTGGCAGATGGTACCTATTTTCTCATGGTCACCATCTTTCCCAACATGTAAACTCCGTATCACGTCTGCCCTAAACATCTTGAGAAGTACCAGTTGTCCGTGACCATTTGAACCAGTTCCGGTCTTCCTATGTATCAATTTATTCTTCATATAATAATCCCCTTTGCTTGGAGGTGTGTGCCATTTAGGTAATTTCTTAAAGCAAGGCTTGAGTGTCCTATCTTCAGCCTGTGCCTTCCTCATCTCCTCTGGATGAGTATTTATTGGCTCATCTTCTTCCTTTCTGGATTGTGAACGGGTCTGGGCTGCTGCCAGAACCACAGGTCTCTTGGGATTCCCCAAGAAGACATAACGACATCCCAATATCAGAGGGTAAATAGGTGCGTCTATCACTGCTGCTCTGATTATTCCTTCCACATAGCGAGTTTTCACTGTTATCCTTGCAATGGGAAGTGTCATGAGTGGTAGGTCCTTGGTCGCCCCTTGAATCTCCACTGTTTCTGTGGTATACTGATACGGGTTCACCAAGTGCGCACTCACAACGGAATCGAAATCCAAACCGGTATCGTAAAGGCACCTAATTGTGACTCCATTACATACCACGTCCTCACATACTGGGGGATGATAAGGTTCCTGCTGTCCAGTAGGTTTTACCTTTACTTCCTTTTTCCCCAACTTAATCGCAGCACATCCAGAAGGTTTCCTTGTACATAATTTGTTGTCATGACTCTCTCTCTCTTACACCATTTACAATAGTATCTTCCTTGATAAAGGGGTTTTCTTTCCTCATATTTCCTGTCATTGAACTGTGAGTTTTTATGTTTATTATCATTGCGTGGCCTATCAAAATTTTGCTTAAACTTGTTTCCCTGATCTTTATTATCAAATCTATTTGAGTTTTGTGGGGCCCTATAATTATCTATATGCTTCTTTTTGGCGCCAGCTACCTCTGCCTGGGCTGCCTGATACCTTTCATCGACATTAAGTAACTCCCCCAGCCTCTCTGCACCCTGTTCCATGAGAAACTTTCTCAAGTCTGGAGCCATGGACTCTCTCAATTGCTTAATAAGGATCATTTCTTTACGATCTTGGGTTTTCCCCAGAGCAGTCCATTTCTCCAAGTAAGTCTCCAACCGTGCAGAGAACTGGTGATAAGTCTCACCCGACAGTAGCTTGGCATTTCTAAACTTTTTCCTGAAAAATTCACCATTCTTTTCGTATCTTAACAAAAGAGCCTGCTTTAACATGTCATAGTTGTCTTGGTCATCCCTGCTCATTTTGGAAAAAACTTCATATTGCAGTCGTTTTTCTTCAGCATCCAATTATCTCTCCTCCAATTGGAGCCTCTTGATCTCAGCCTCTCTATCAGCCTCTAAGGCCCTAGCTTCCTTCTCAGCCTCAATTTGTAAACGGTTATTTTCTGCCTCTCTATCCAACTCTAATTTCTTCATCTCTCTAGCATCTTCTAACTGCATTCTCTTTTCTTCAGCTAACCCATGTTCTTCCCTAGCAATAAACTTATCACATTCTGAGGTGACATAGTCAATCAAAACTTGACTCTCCATATTCATCTCTTTCGCAGTCTGCACAGCAGTAGAGCGAAACTTGGCCAAATCCGCCATCTGATAAATACTAAAATGTTCTAACTCAATTTCTAAAACAATTTCAACTTTACTTAATTAATCCAGGCTCTGACACTTCATCAATTCCCAAATCTTGGGCAATATTAATAATGGGGATTCCCTGCGTAAATAGAAATGTTGTTATAGCTAAAACCCAGACCAGGACCCTAATATATGTAGTACTAGAAGTTCAAATCCCGGACGAGCCCCCAATTTATGTAGCAAATGTAATTTTTGCTGGGGAGGTTAAGATGTTATTCCTAACAAGAAAGATAGTTGTGTCTGTGTCAACTGTGTGAGGCCAAGCACATGTAGGCCCCTGACTATAAAAGAATGATGATGAAAATGATATATATTATCAGGGAACCTAACGCTACCTCCCTAGATCTCACACAGTCTGTATTTTGATTCTAGTGGCTGGTGTATGATGTCTCTAGTGTCTAGAGGTGAAACGAAAATGATGGTACATCAACACAATACACTTTAACTCACTATAAGAAAATAAATAAGACTGTGGTTAAAGTTTTCTTTTAAAATTGGAATGTTTTTTCTTTGTACAATTTAATCTGCCTGTCCCGCCATCTCTTTTGGACAGGTCTTTGAAAATGAGGAAACATATTTACATATAATGCTTTAACAAAAAAAAAGTATGGACTCTTAGTCCTATGAATGTAATGTTATTATATAGAGTTCCTGTAGGTGTATTCACAGACTAAAACTTTAATATCTGCTAGTGATAGTCATTGGTTATGAGAAGCTGTTGTTTTCGTCATTCCCCATACAATTCTGTTTTATTTTGATAGGAACCAGTTTATTATGCTGAAGTGTCAGATGTCCCAGCTGTTAACGTGTCACCTGGAATTCTTGGTATGACGATAATAAGTCAGGATGACGTTGCAGATATAATAGATCAGCACCCTCACACAAGCTCCTTCAGGCTATCAGCTGACAGCAACTTTTAAATGGAGACTTTTCACTCACTCATCAGGTTTCCTGTCACCGGATGGTAACAGGAAATAAAAACTCTGCAATAAAAAGACACCCTGGCCTTTTTATATCTGATCACCATTTCTTATCACTATGTATACCTGATGGTATGGGGTCAGCCTCGTGTGCATTCATGTGCATCAGCCCTTAATTATATGACTCACACCTTTCTGTGACCACACCTCAGGTCCCTATGGCAGATGCGCCCCTGTACTTTTACATAGTTTGCTTTAATCCAATAACGTGGAGTAACCAAATCTCCTTTTATATGATTTTCCTTTTCTTTTCTAAATTATAAACGCTCTAGGCATGTTGAAGAGTGTTCATGGAACACTGAGGCTTCCTTACATCTTCCAATACAAAATAGTTAATACAAAATCATAATAATATGCAACAGTCAAATACAGTTCAATGTGAGGACTCAATAATGTTTGCTCCCGGCATGTCCTTCACTTTTCCCCATAGCAGTATCTAACTTGTGCAGTTTTAATCAAGCATGTAAATACATAAAGCATTCTTACCGCTAGTTCAAAGAAATATGTCACAAATAACGTTGACTGGCAAAGAATATGGCCTCAGTTTTGCTCTGCCTCGTCCAGATTGTGAATTAGTAGTTAATTTTACAATTTATCACATCTGCTCTCAACGTAGTTGTTTGTATAAAATTTTCTAGTCAAATGGCCACGAGACCACTATGCCTCTTGCCAATATCTATTAGAGCCGACCAATGAAAGCAGGCACTACTACAACTTTTTGAATTTAGTTTGAAAAAACAAAACCAAAACTCCAAACAAACTATGTGCCTCTTAGTCCATTGGTCAGTCTGCGTTAGTTATGCCAATAGAAAAAGATGTTTAGTTTTAGTTACATTTTCCTATCCCCCCCCCCCCCTTTACTCCTATACTCTTATACCAACCAATAGGATTTGAATTACACCAATGCCTCTTTTTTAAACTAGCGTCCCCAATAACGTTATGTAAAACGAGCAAGAACAACAGTCTGTCCGTCCAAGCGTTCTTAGACATTTAGTATTTTCTCAATAACTTGGCTAATACTTGGACTACCATATTTTTTAAAACATATTTTTGCTCAGGGGACACTAAGATATTCTACTATATGATTTTTATGGGCAGTTTCAGTATGGTTTAGATTTTCAATTTTGTCACTGTCAATCGTCAAATATAACTTTTACACAAGTCGGCCATCTTCTCTCTCCCCCCCCCCCCCCTTTCCTCTGTCTCTATCATTATTCAAATAACCAACTAGTTTGAGTGACGTCAGAATATTACCGCTAGGGGGAAATGGAAAACGGTCTGTGTGTTTGTCTCTGCTGGCTTTGCCCACAGAGTGTATATATTAAAGAGACCACTTGCAGAGCGTAGAGGGGTTTTTCATAACTTTGGTAGTGTTGGCGTTAATTATTACAATCGTCTCGTTCTTACTACTGGGAAATGTCCGAATTATTACAAATTTTAGTGTTAAAGTTAACATATTACGTTAATTCAAACGCCAGTTTGGTCACACAGTTGGCAAATCGTTAATTACAAGCTTTTTCCACCGTTTCGTGCAGCAGATCGGCGAGATGTTAAAATGTTTATTGTACGTTTCTAAACCGAAACTAAAAGCGTGTTAGATTTTTACGGCGGGTCATTTTTTAAGCATTTCCACTGCACAAAAGGCAGCGCTCTACTGGCGTTGAAGATGAAAATAGTCAGACACCTGAGGGCTGGTGTATTTATTATTATAGGACTAGAATCTTACTGAAATAAGCGATTATCTCACAGATTTCGCTACACTATCTATCTATCTATCTATCTATCTATCTATCTATCTATCTATCTATCTATCTATCTATCTATCTATCTATCTATCTATCTATCTATCTATCTATCTATCTATCTATCTATCTATCTATCTGTCTTTCTATCTATCTATCTATCTATAAATGTCTGTCTGTCTATCTGTCTGTATATCTATCTATCTGTATGTATGTCTGTCTGTCTGTTCGTTCGTCCTCCGTCCGTCTGTCTGTCTGTTTGAGTTTGTCTATGTATTTGTCGGTCTTGCTGTCTCTATCTATCTCTCCATATGTTTTTCTCCATGTCTGCCTCGTTGCTATTTGTCTGTGCGTCAACTAGCATTTCATTCTGACCACCAAACTCTGTACGCAATAACAGTGGTTCCCAAACTTACAGTAATCGCGTAACCCTTAAGGGTTGTCAACACATTTGACGTCATATAGTTTGGGGCTCAACATTTTGTGACGATTTGTGACGATAGCGGGTGAAGAAGTTTGAAAAAAATTTGACTCACACCAAAAATCCGGGGGGGGGGGGGGAAGAGAGAGAGAGGGGGAGGGGGAGTGTGCGCATACCACACTTTTGGGAAACACTGCAGTATACTATTACATTTTATTAGCACAAGAAAAGACAAAAAAAAGGTGTCAGTCCAGTTATAATTCCTCTGTGATACCAGATCTGGAGATCGGATAACTGCATCTCTTTAACGGAGTTCGGTAAAGCTGCAATGAGCAAAGCGTTGATCGCGGTAGACCGCTAAGAGATTTTAGGTGGATCGCTGATATATAATAGTTTTAAATTATTTTTTTCTTATTCTTTATCCAAATCTGTTGTTTTTTGTTGTTTAACTAGGGCTGCTGGGCTTTTTGCTCGTTTGCAGCCAATAGCAAGGTGAAGAGTCCTTAGTATTATCTACATTGTAGATCTATGCTTTTCCTGTGGCATTTCTTCCATTCTGAAATTTTGAGTTAATGAGCTCCAGTTTCTGCAGCTTGGCTTGCATTTAAAGGCGCATCACATCTGGTCCACAGCTAGGAGGTTTTTATGTTTTTTATTTTAAGGACTATCTTCATTGCACATGGACAACTCCATCAGTGCTCCGATCTCCTCCGTTAGATCACACAAGGAGGATCTCAGCACAGTGCACAAACTCCGTAGCACCAGCGAGAATCCCAGTGTGTGTTAGAGATGGCTACTGTGTTTATGTGTCGAAACAATGTGTCGAAACTGCGTCGTACCCGAACGATTCGATGCGCAGATTTTTGCGGTGTCGAAACAGTGTCACGTCCTGTCTGTTTTGCAGAGACACATTGTCTCACGCAGATTCGACACATAGCCTGCTTCGAACAGCAGCTTCAGTTCCCGTCTGCTTCGCTGTTTTGCAAAAGGCACACTGTATCATTGTCTCATGTGTCAAGCGTGCGCTACATATGGCGTTCATAGATAGTATGGAAAATCAAACAAGTCATAATTTTTTTTAAAATAATTCCTCAGGACTGAAAGAGGCTTACTACTATTAGGTGTCTGCTCGGTTTGAGTTGAATCATTGTCGCTGACTGTACCTATTCTAGTTTTATATAATGTGTCATTATTACTGTTATTATTATAATTTTTTTCACTTTTACTGCAGCTGTCAGCATGTTCCCCTTGCATATCATCATAATGAAAACGACTGTGTAAAATTCTTAACAGTGGTCACACGAAATACCATAGATTTGTACTAACGAGAATAAGTAAATCTGCATACTAGGGTGTCACGACTCATGTCTCATTGTTTCAGTTAATTTACTTGTAGTCTGCTGTTTCGAAACAGTTCCATAGTTCTTTTTCATCCAAGCGCTAATTATACGCATGTTACGGTACTCTTGATTCCTGACTTCAGGCGCTCTCGTAAGAAAACGTGTTTTTGTTTATACATAAAATAGTGTTTAAAACTTGTGTTCAACCTCATTTAATCTTCATTTATGGCGGGGAGAAGCCCTGTTTGGGATTATTTTGTAAAGATCAAAGACAACAAAGTAAAATGTAACGTGTGTTCTGGTATTTTATTATTCAAGGGTTCGTCAACTTCAAGTATGACTAGGCACTAGAGATGGCTAGTGTGTGTATGACGGTATGTGTCGAAACAATGCTTCGAAACAGCGAGCGATTCGACACTTCCTGCTTGTTTCTTTCGTCTGCCTCGCTGTTTTGCAGCGACACACTGTCTGAGCCTATGTAAAATTTGAATCAACCGTTCGGAACATTAGTATGGAATATCAAACATGTCATATTTTTCAGGGATGTATTATGATGACTTGATTTTACAAGTGATATTATTTTTGCTGAGAAGTTATAGACACTGGAAATTGTGTCAGTGTTGCAGTTGTCAATGTTTTAGGCGCTATGTTAAAGTTGAAAGTGTCAATGTGTTCGTATAAATGTAATATACACTTTATTAGCTCTGCTGATATGTGTACTCGGTGTGGATTTGAATCATTGTCTACCAAATCTAGCTTACTCTAGTTTGATATCATGTGTTATTATTACTGTTATTATTATTGTTGTTTTTTATTATTTTCCCATATACTGCAGCTATCATCATATCTACGTTTTATTACATCATAATGAAGACTTGTGTAAAAATATTGAATTGTTGTCACACGAAACGCCATAGATTTTCACACACGACAGTAAAAACAGAGGAAAGTGTCTCACACAGTTCATGTATACCCGCGCCGGTACTGTCTATAAGAGACTTCTTTCTCCCCGATACGGGCAATTGTGTCGTTGTGTCGACTCACTGTTTCGAAACAGTTTAAATCACTGCGCTAACTGTTTCGAAACAGTTGAGTGTGTCAATTTGCCCACCTCTAGTGTGTGTATATAATGTATAGGACTCACACATTCTATAAATATTTTTGTGGTGGGTAGGTTTCCTAATTGTTTTAAAAATGTTGCCAGGGCAGCTGCCTGATAAGCCTACTCTTTACGATTTCCAACTGCCGTGGGATTTTTAACGTGCGCAACTAATTTAGATATCTACCCCGGTCCTAATGGTCTTTTATGTTTGGACATGCGCCCTAATATAACCGACTAGGTTGAACGTGACGCGCCTCGCCAAAACGAAGCAAAACTTTATAAAAAAAAAAAAACGTGCGCAACTTGCACACGGGACTTCCTTGTTTTTCGCCATTATCCGAGAAGGCTAGGTATCCGATCACACTACCCATGAGACCAGGGGGGAGTATGACGTAATTAGTCCCACTGGTTCTGAAAAGAATAAATTTATTTAATTATAATCCCTCAACTGGTGTCGTATATTTTGGATAGGGTAATTAAGATCACTTTTGGTCCCTCCTGAATAGGACTGAATAGGACTTGAACAGGTGATATCTCAGTGGGAGATAAGGTAAAGAAATAGAATTTCACAAGTGAAATGGTGAAAGGTAAAATCTGTCCCTGGATTTGATAGATAATCAAACCCGCCTATCGATTACGACTGAGAGTTCAGATCAGACAGTTTCCTATATATATATATATATATATATATATATATATATATATATATATATATATATATATATATATATATATATATATATATATATATATATATATATATATATATATATATATATATATATATATATATATATATATATTTAACCACTCACATATCCACACACACAGATAAGTGACGACGATTAGACGCACATACGTGAAAAAACTATATCTATGAAATAGTGATCTTTTTGAACAAGCTGACCGCCACACGTAGATAAAATGTATGTAAATTTTTATTTATCATAAAAAAGAAACTTTACATCCACAATATTGAATATCAAATCGAATATAATAACCATAGGTTAAGAATCAATTAAAGAGATAGACGCATAGGTGTAATCCTTTCCCCCTCTGTTGCCAAGATCCCGTTATAAGAGAAGTTATAGCCCAAAGAGTCACAGATTTATACGCTAAGGTCGTAGGTTTCCCCTCTCTCAGTAAAGAACAGAGTTTATATATATTAATATATCCTAAGAGGAAAACAGTATTAGCCAAAACTTGCATACAAGAGAAAATACAAAGTTATTACATGGATTAAATCCTACACGAATTATTCATCCCTGTTATTCTCTCGCCCTGACAGCTGTGATCACAGACAACATGCGCACTCTTACCTAATCGTTGCTTTTCATAACATCTGGAACAAATTGTTCAGTCACTCACAGACCATCCAAGTTTGAGTTTACTGGCGAGTCAAACCCCAGTTTATCCAAAGACTAATTAATCAAAATGTTGGGAAACGCTTGCCTCACTGTTGTAAATAGGAGGCTGATGAAGGTCACTTCAATTTTTTCCCAGTTAGGAAAGTACTTATGATATCTAATGTTCACAGGGTACAATAGTTTGGAACTTCACTCGTTACGTTGAATGTCAGGTACATAAATCGGTTTAGGATAAATCTCCTTCACAACACAATGGTTTTTATATGGGAAATGTCAAATGTTATTTCAGTCGCCACCACAGGCGAAGTATATATGAACTTGAGAAAGAAATCTGGATATTCTGTAAGTCCAGTTACCATTTATTCTTAATATTACTTTTGGGCCAGTACTCTGTCGTTCTTCTGGGTGTAAAAAAAAAAACACGAGGCCAGACAGGTCACTTGCGAAACCCAGTAATTATATTCAGAATGTTCTTTAAGTAAAGTTCTTCTCAGTTACATGGGTACTGAAAGCCGCTGGTAAGATTTAGGGTTTATGACCCAAAATACTGTATAGGGAAGAAAAGAAACACATAAATACTCAACCCTAATAGTATATCTAATCCTACGCGTAAATAATATTCACTTCGGTTATTCAACTTAAATTAGAAACCACAAGCTTAGAGCTAGTCTCATCGTTACAACTTCCGTGAAATAAATTCTAGTCATTTTAAAAAAAAAACCATCATCATGAATTAGAAATACATAAAAATATATTTCGTCAATACTCATGAGTCATCAGTGCATTTACTTAGTTAGTTAAACTTTTCTCTTGCTGGTTACTAGCAGTTTAATCAAATTTATTAATAGCCGAATGAGTTTAGCTAGAAATATAATATATTTGCTCTCCACTGTAACGCAGTAACTTTAGAGAATATAACTGAATTATCATTTAATCTCTCTACACAGAAATTAACTAGTGAAATAAAATAAGCGATCACCACTTAAATCACTCAATCACTACTATATATATATATATATATATATATATATATATATATATATATATATATATATATATATATATATATATATATATATATATATATATATATATATATATATATATTTTTACCCCAGCGCAGAAGTAGAAACTCTCCAATTCGACCAACCAAATGATACTTCTATTAACAGAGATCTTAGGAATCGAAAGCTAGAAGGTTCTAGTCTTGCTGGCGGTACTTGGATGAATTTGAGTAGATAATCTAGAATATATATATATATATATATATATATATATATATTTATATATTTATATATTTATATATTTATATATATATATATATATATATATATATATATCTCGGATGAAAGAAATAAGTTACGTCTAAGACCTGAACCATCTCACTTTGCCAGATGTAGCACCTTGGGAAAATCTACATATTCCTGAACTCGTTTCTGCAAATACTCGCATTTCTCACGCTGAGAACAAAGTCCAGACTTACACCTTCCGCTTCAAATGGCCATTCCCAGCGGTCAAAGTCTTTCATCTCAAATTACTCATCGAGAATTATTACTTACAGGCGAACAGCTTCAGGGGAAGATAATAGCAATTGTCTCTGACTTATTTCCCTTGATCTCGGTAATTAACGAAGATTTCGTTAAGACTTAACGCCAATCTCCTCTGTTTCGTCACTGTTACGTCGATTCTAGACCTCTGGCGTCTTACAATTAACATAAAACCACTCGCGTGCTAATCCGGTCTACTCGTAAACTCAACATCAAAGAGATTTAGCGAACAGCAATTAAATGCGTTGCTACATTATAAAAGAAGACAGAGGTTTCAAAATAGGAGGGTTAAGTTCCCACAGGCGTAGGCGACGAGACGTAGAAGAAGAAAATGAAGACAAAGAGAAAGATATATGAAATCGATAACATAATCTCTGCCACAACTGGTATCTATTGAATACGAGGCGGACGCCATACCTCTGAGACACTCACACCCCCAAAGCTAGGAGAGCTTTTTTTTCAAGCTAGGAGGTAGAAACGCATGGCATACTGTGCATTTGTTGATGGTTGTCTCTCCCGCTCTGATTAGTGGTCCTATAATGACTAAAATTCGAATAAAATGAATGAGTTTTTACAAAGGTAGCAACCTTCGCTCAAGATTACTCTTGGTACGGGTATAAATAGGAGGATGGTTTTCCTATTTCAGAGAGTCTCACATTGATTTTTAGAATGACAAGTCTAACAACCAAGTCATTTAAGGTTTATTAAAAAAAGTTATATTCTCTTGCCTCTTCTGTGAGAAATATATATTTTGACTTTTATTTAATGAGCCCTCAGCTGATGGTTGGTTATTCAGCAACATATTAATTGAATAGCTCTGTATATATGTATTCTAAACAATGAGTCATACGGATGCAGACATCAATTCACTCAATCCAACTATGGATTTATATTTACATAGATAACAAGAATTATATTGGTGAAATATTTGATCAACAGGGTTAAAATAAATAAAATTGATTTGTCAAGAAAAATTCACGTGTTGTGTGTCTTCCTTGGAAAATATTGATTTGGTGGAGTTTAACAAAGATAGTCCAAAAGCTGTGTCAATGCTGGATACTTAGCTGGCAATGTGATGGAAGTCAAAGCTGGATACTTAGCTGGCAATGTGATGGAAGTCAATGCTGGATACTTAGCTGGCAATGTGATGGAAGTCAATGCTGGTTCTCAGTGACTGTTCCTTCTCTTCTCATGAGTCGAGTGGAATGGTAGTAGCACGTTCTTTGCGTGGCCGAACCAACTGCTGTACTTTACCTCTTCGAGTATCTTCTAGGCCCGTTTGTTATAGACGGTGTCCAGCGTCGAGTTCTAGTAACTACAGTAATACCAAAAGAGAGATAGATCAAATAATACCTCTGGGAAATATCGTGTCTCCTGATGTAAGCATCAGGAAGTCATCCACTTTCCCCCATCGTTTAATTTCCCTCTGGATGTTTCTGAAGTCCCTGAGCCCACACTGTATTAGATCACTGTATCACCAAAATCTTTCATTACACTGCAGTGCATGTACTACTTGTATTAATATTTTTTTTTTAAGAAAGAGAAATGTTTTCAAAATAACATTACAAACGATTCAAAACCAGGCGCAACTTACGTATACATGTACTTGCACAGATGTAGCCCACTATTTAAAATAATGAGGAATCCTCTTTTGCACCAAACTGGATAGTCTCCTTTTGGCTGCTAAGTCCCGCATTCTCTTCAACAGCAGAAGCTGTGTAGGACAGCTGTCATCTTCTTGCTCGTACCAAGCCATCGCTGTTTCTAGTGCTATAAAGGCCTCTTCAGGACTTGGTCGACGTTTTGGGTTTTCTTCATAATCTACAAGTACATCATGTACTTCTAAGGAGTCTTCGTCATCGGTCACTACATGTATTTGGTTTTCTTCTTGCACAAAAGACAAAATTTCTTCGTCATTCAAAAACTGAAAACCAGAATCATTATCATCTTCTAGCCACATGTGTGCATCATCTTTGTCACAGTCCGAAAATCCGGGCATTGAAACAGTTCCACAACTTCATTTATACAATCATCATTTGTGTCCACTGCAGTAGTTTCATTTCCTCTTTTTTTCCCAAGCAATCTACTCCAAGCCTTGTTGAGATTATCTTGTGACAGGGTGGTCCAAGCATCAGCTAACATATAGTAGCAGTCTTTGAGATTAAGCTTTTTGGAAAACGCCACCACACTTTCTTCATCTTCAGCCAACAATAAACGATGCAGGGCTTCCTTCTTGTACATCTTTTTAAGCTTTGCTATAACACCCTGATCCATTGGTTGAATCATTGCTGTTACATTGGGAGGCAGAAAAATTACTTTAAAATGTGCATCAACTGCATTCAATGTATCCTTCTCTGGATGAGATGGTGCATTGTCCAGTAGAAGAATTACTTTTCCAGTTTTCTTTTCTTGTTCTCTCTACCTCTTCACATTTGGGATGAACTGATTTGTATACCAATCAAGAAATATTTCACTATTCATCCAAGCACTCTTCTGTGCTTTGTAGCACAATGGGAGACATGTCACATTCTTTAAACAACGTGGTTTTTTGGCTTTGCCGATCATTAGCACCGGTAAACGATGACTTCCACTGGCATTCGCGGCTACCAAAATTGTTACTCTCTCTTTGCACTTTTTTAAACCCAGGGGCAGCTGCTTCGCGCTGAGATGCAAGTGATTTTTGAGGCAATGATTTCCAGTATAAGCCAGTCTCATCGGCATTATACACATCATCGAGTGAATAACCTTCTTCTTCCAAAAAAACCAAGAATGTTTCTTTAAAATTTTCAGCGGCAGTTGCATCGCTAGATAAAGATTCCCCTTGAATCTCCAGTTCTCGTATGCCATGACGAGATTTAAAGTTTCTTAACCATCCCTGGCTAGCCTTAAAGTCAGGAGGACCGTCAAGTTGACTGTTGAACTGAAGTGACTTTTCACACAATAGAGAGCCAGAGATAGGTTCCGATTTGCTTCTTCTTTGCAGACACCATATATACAAAGCCTCTTCCAATTTCAAATATTTCGCATTTCTCATGGTTTTACGTTTCTTCGACCCATTTTCACTATCCAATTTCGATGCAAAACTCATAATTTTATCCTTGTTACTTCTGATGTCAGAGACGGTAGCTTTCCCAACATTGAAAATCCTCGCAAGTGAAGACACAGTTTCACCTTTTCCTAGTCTCTTGATAATTTCTGTTTTCGTTTCAATTGACAAAACATTGCGGTTCCTTTCATATGCTTTAGGCCTACTGGAAGATGCCATATCGCACAGAGAAATACTTGTACACCAAAATTATTCTGCTGTAGTAGCAGACACAATTATTTTAAGTTGAACTGTCTGTTTAGCCAGTGTTCTGCCTAGAACGCACACGTACACTGGAGTGGTAAACCAGATATTAACTGACTTTATGATCTAACTGACTTCCTGTACGTAAGCGACCGACCATTACCCCAACCCATCCTCTACAAATTGTTCGCACACATTTGAAGCTTGCCACATGAAAAGATTCAGAAATGTAGTCTAACGTGACTGGTGGCGATTGATTTTTTTTTTTTCTGGAAAAAGTGTTCGGATAATTGGATGTTCGGATAATTGGGGTTCGGATAAATGGAGTTCTACTGTATATATATATATCTATCTATATATATATATATATATATATATATATATATATATATATATATATATATATATATATATATAGATAGATAGATATATATAGATAGATATATATATATATACGAGGGGGGGGGGGGGTAAAAAAATTACCTTAATATGGCAAAAAAAAGTCAAAATCACGTAGTAGGCGGTGTTACTACAGATATGTTATCCCCTCCCGCTTGATGTACCAGTGCGCGCAGGCCCGTCGTTCTGATGGGAAGTATGACGTCAGCAAACCATAGCCAATATGGCCGCCTCCTTGGAAGCATGCACGAGAGAAGAGCAGTATTGGAACGGGAGTGCTACGGAAAACCCTCGGGTAACATCGACGAGTGGATTTGTCGAGTTAGACAATTATAGTGAAATCGACAATGATAGTGAAGTGACAGAATTATAGATTACACATAGATAAGGTGTAAATAGGAGGTGGACTTGAGACCAACCTGGAACATTTGTTAAAAGAAGTTTATCTCTCTCTCCAAGCCTCAACTCACTTATATAGTCTAAGCACCGCCCGCTCTCTCTCTTTTCTCTTATCAACAAATAGAGACTATAGTAAAGAGCTTGTAATATTAAATTATGGATGAAGGGTCGTGAACAGCGCGTTAATAAATGAGTAAAATTTATTAAAGAAGGAAAATATATGAAATTAATGCATATCATCACAACAACATAAGAATACATCAGTAATCACATTGAGTATACAAATATGAAATTACACACCAACGAACACACAAACCACCACTATAAAACCCTGTAGAACACCGAGAAATGAATAAACAGAGTTCCAATCCGTCCGCTTTCGTGGGACCAAATGCAATAACTCCAGTAAGTGTTTTTACGTGTAGATATCCTCCATAGGTGATGGAATAACACAAATAAATCCACTGTAGGTGCTATCGTTGGTGACACCTTAATGGCGCGATGGGCTGAATATGACTCTGTCTAATTTCGGTTGACCGCTCATAAGCGCGGGGTTTTTAAATGACCAGAACTACACACAAGACGAAGTTACTTTAGGACAAATGGTCCCTCGCACTATTATCCCGGCGCTTAGAATTTTGGCTTGCGTACTTGATGGTAAATCCGGTTTGGGCTGGCTTGAAATATTATTTGGTAACTTGGGTGCCCCGTTTAAGCACACACACCGTCTGGTGTTTCAATTCTGCTGAAGACGCTGCGCTGATAGATATGCTGGAAGCCGCAATGCTCTGACTGGTAATCAAAAGGCGAGTAGGAAACTACTACTGCAAATATGATTTCAGATTTTGCTTTGGCTCGTTGCACACTGCGTGAGCTTATTTCCCGTTAGACAGATGGACGTTGACCAAGGGTTGTATTTCAGGTAGGGGTGACAACTCGTGGTGCTAATTGCGTTCAGGAGCCGTGAGAGCGATGAGAATGTTACGTTCGTCGCCTGACTGGACTCTCTTGCGATAGCAAAATGCAGTATATCCTGAAACTGAGATACAAACAAAACGACTTTTACATCAAGCAAACAATATAATTACAATAACGTTATAATAAACAGTTTTGCTCCACTATGGGATCTATAATTATGGTTGTCGTTGCTGTGATAGTCACCCTCCTGTTCCTTCCACTCTATCAATTATCAGCATGCGCCCGCATAGGCTTAATATATTTTGTACACCCATGTACCTGTCAGTAAATGTTCTGGCAGCAAAATCTACTCCTCTTCTTCCAACTCAACATGCAGGAACCCTAACTCTGTAGTTACAGCTAAGTGGATATGGTATTCATCTTACAACATTAAGTGAATTTACATAAAAATACAGCATTTGACATTACATAATAAATTATATGCGCCTCTTGGGTCGATACACACAGAAGGAAGAATAATAACCTCCCAAAAATGCACACATAGAAAATGCAATGTTCTTGCTATAATAATAGAGTTGTGACTGAAACCTAAGATATAATGTTATCTATGGCTTGTGCCTGCTGTCTGTGAAAGTTATACTCTGGTGTCTAACTACGCAAGTAGGCATATAAAATTTCCACACAACCAATAGAAGTTTCTATCAGAAAATAATAAATGACTCCCATAATTCAGTGTTATAGTGCCTGCACATCACTATACAGTTTTAAGTGAATAACCTACACCGCTGACAGTTCCTTACAGTAATGACCGTTATTTTAGTCGACTCTTAACCCATGGTAAGCCCTGAACGGATCTCTGATTCTACGCCTAGTAAGTATCCGTTATTGTAAGTTTACCATTAACCCATTGTAAACAATAACACTGACACCTGGCTTAAGCTCTCCTGTTAACTAAGGCGGTAGGCAGCGCTACATTATCACTGAATTAATTACCCGGAGCAATCCTCAAAGTGAATTCCAGTCACACTACTATCAGATATATTTAAAAAAACTATCATGAATATATATTATAATAGATGTCTACTTACCCCGAGAAATGACGAGAACATAGGCAAATAACATTTAGTTCTGCGTTATTGTCTGCCTTATTCTCCTTAGGTCATCCCGGGCAGGAAATATTTTACGAGTGTGTTTGACTGATTAAAACCCTCTACTCTTATAGTCTACAAATGACGCTACCCCAGGACACCTGGCATTACCTGTTCGGCGTATACCGTAATCATGCGTAAGACAAATGTTATTCTAGAGGTATACATCATAAGACAACAGACCGCGAAAAGTTTCATAGATATATGTAATATATTCTGAGATCTCACTGCGTCGATCAAGGGCCACGACCACAAAGACCGAACGCGCGTTTTATCTCCCCCTGAATCGGAGATCAAACCTATTATCAACAAGATACATTCCTTTGGTCAGACAAACGCCAGGTGCAGCTGAGGTAATATTATCGTAAGCTGAGCTGACCGCTACTGACCAGTGGGGAATTTATAATGAAGGCCAGAACGAAAACAAAGCCGCGGGGTGGGCCTGAGAGGAGAATAATGGGCCACGTAGGTAAAATCCGAAAGAAAGAAAATACAAAAAGTCGAGGAAACCAGGACCTTAAAAGAGTAATAAAAAATAGGACGTGATGTTAAAATAAATTATCAGTCAAATCTGTGACAGTGACGAATGCTGGGTCCACCACTTCCAACCAGAGACTAAGTGAGCCAGCACGGAGTGGCGACATTCATCACCACCGAAAGCAAATAAGTTCCGTACAACGGGGTCGGCCGGCAAATTTATGCTCACGCTCTTCTGAGACTTTAAAGGCCCAATCCTGGAACATTGCATGCCCAGGGGACTCACTATCAACAGCGAATCATACTGCAATCTGCTGCAGAACAACTTGAAACCTGCAATCAGGTCAAAATGTTGCGGCCTGCTCAGTTCTGGTGTGTTATCACAGCATTATAACGCGCGGCCGCACACAGCTCGTTCGACAGTAATGAAAATCACGAATCTGTGTTTGGAGTGTCTTCCACATTCTGCATATTCACCGGACCTCGCACCGAGTGATTATCATGTGTTTGGACCCCTCAAAGAGGCACCCGGTGGCAAGAAGTTCAGTGCGGACGATAAGGTGAAAAAGGCGGTCAGAATATTTTTTTCTCGAGGAATCCAGGCATTAGTGAAGCGCTGGCACACCTGCATTGAATGTGGTGGGGACTATGTTGAAAAGGGATTAAGTGCTTTCATTCCTATTTGTGCACATTCTGTTAATATAAATATTAAGGTTACTCTCTGACTCCTTCTCCTCGTATATATATATATATATATATATATATATATATATATATATATATATATATATATATATATATATATATATATATATTGGTTCCTTGTTAAAAAAAACCCGCACGAAGCAGTCACTAGCTCTTGCAGTGGTGGTTTATGTTGCAAGGTCTTTTAATATGATGAGGTTACCAGCCCCATATGCAACAGTACACCAATAAGACCAATTCTACTTAATACATATATTAGTCTGTCTCTCTCAAACAATACGGCAGGCGTCAACGGGAAAACCAAATGTTGACTTCTTCTTCTTCTTCTTCCTCGTTCGTCCTGAAAAGGACGTTGATTGCGTTGTGTCTGTTTACAGCGAAGCTGCGATATCTGCGCCTTTCGGCCGACACATCCGACTTCAGCACGGCATTTTTTGGGACCGGGTTTGCCTTCCCTCTTCGATCCCTACTCTCTCAGCCAGACTGCAGTGATGCAGCCTGTTTCCAGGCCCACCACTTGTAGGTGGAGTAGGGTCATGGTCAGCTCTGGTTCGCTGACCCTGACGCAAGCAGTCAAGCTATGGGTCGCTTACTGCATTCCTCACTTTTGATGTGTCTTGGGTTCCATTTGCTGATTTAAGTTTTTGCCTTACGAGATTAAACAGTCGGCCATCTGGCCTAAAGTAAAGGTAAATTCCACCAGTTGCATTCCTCAATGCAAGTTTCAAGAGTAAGGCAAAGAAGATTCAGAAGAGGAGATATATATATATATATATATATATACTGCTCAAAAAAAGTTAAAGGCCACTTTCAATTTTTAGGTCATTTCAACTAAGCTGTTTTTTAAAACCTGAACACTCAAGTCAAAAAAGTTTTGCTGCATTTTGTTGCATGCTTAAACAATGTTTGTTAATCTGACAATAAATCAAATCTGTGTTACGTGTGTGTACCTCCAAGGTCAAGCAAATGTACGTGGTGGAAAGGGAAATAATGCATGTTTGAAAATGCTTCCTATGGCAAAGCCTGTTGATAACATTGCTGAAATTTGCTTTTCACGTGCAAGTCGTGACTATAGTGAACACATGTCATCCACTTTTCGGAAGGAACGGGCAATGGGTATGTTTGTACCATTTACCATTTTAGCCATGGCTCAGCGAAGATGCTTGACCAATGTTGACAGATGGAGAGCGATGGCATGGCTGCAGGATGATGTAGGGCTGCGAGAAGTTGCTAAGAGATTAGGAGTTGCCCACTCTGTCACACAAACTCTGCGTGATCGTTATAATGCAACCGGCAGTGTCGCAGAACAACGCAGGTCAGGACGTCCAAGGTCTACCACAAGACGGCAAGACACATTTGTTGTTGTATTCGCTCTCAGACAAAGAACAATCACTGCCAGTGCCATCAGGACGCAACTGCGAGCAGCCACCAACGTAATCGTCAGTGACCAAACCATACGAAACCGACGGAGAGATGCAGATCTGCATGCAAGGCAACCTGTCATCCGACCTGTCTTGGCTCCAGCTCATCGCGCAGCTCGTCTGGCTTGGGCTCGGCGTCATGTGACCCGGACAAGGCATCAATGGAGTAGAGTTCTGTTCACAGATGAATCCCGTTTCACCAGATCATTCACAGATGGCAGAAATCGTGTCTGGAGGAGCCCAAGAGAACGCTATCATGATGCCAACGTCCTTGAACATGATCGCTATGGCGGTGGATCAGTAATGGTGTGGGGCGGAATTAGTGTGACCTCCAGAACACCCTTGTATCGAGTGCATGGTACGTTGAATGGTTTGGCCTACAGAAATGACATCTTACAGCCGCTTGCTCTTACGGCACTTCAGGCTCTAGGACCTGATTCTATCCTGCAGGACGACAATGCCCGACCACATAGAACTGGGGTCGTGAACGACTTCCTACAACAGCAACATGTCACCCGCTTAGACTGGCCAGCTTACTCTCCTGATCTCAGTCCGATAGAACATGTATGGGATGTGCTAGGTCGAAGACTTAGAGAAAATCATCCACCTGCTACTGACCTCAATCAGTTGTTCCTCTTCCTAGAGCAGGAGTGGCAAGCGATCCAACAAATGACTCTAAGAACTCTTGTCTTATCAATGAGGCAAAGGTGCAGTGAATGCATTCAAGCTCATGGTGGACACACTCGATTTTGAATCATGTTAACTTTTGTTTAATGATTCTAAATTTTCAAAAAGGGAGGTAAGACGATTGACATCGATTTTCTTACTAATGTAAATCATTTGTTTTTCTTCATTTTAATGTCAGTGTGCAATGAAAACCGTTTATGATATGTGAGTTTCATAATTGTAGCTTTATGTTTTTAAAAACTGCAGATGAATTTGTAAGTGGCCTTTCAATTTTTTTGAGCAGTATCTCTCTCTCTCTCTCTCTCTCTCTCTCTCTCTCTCTCTCTCTCTCTCTCTCTCTCTCTCTCTCTCTCTCTCTCTCTCTCTCTCTCTCTCTCTCTCTCTCTCTCTCTCTCTCTCTCTCTCTCTCTATATATATATATATATATATAAATATATATAAATATATAAATATAAATATAAATATATATATATATACAAGGGTTGCTCAGAAAGTAATGCCCCACATTTTTTTTTTGTTTTTTTTTGTTTGTTTGTTTGTTTCCCTTCCTCCCAGAATGAAGATAGCAAAGCGAAAATTTACACGTAGCAACACTGATGTTTCCCGCGTACATATGCATAATTGCACGGTCGTCCGACAGATAGCGCTTCTGTAGTCAAGATCGGCCCCGGTCTGGGCGTCCTGCCACAGCCACCAGCCCAGACATGTTGCAGCGCGCCGATGCCATTATTCGTGAGGATCATCGCATCACAAGTCGACTATTGGCCTTACAGCTTTCAGTCAGCAATGGAAGTGCGATGGCAATTATCGACGCTCTCCGATATTCGAAGGTATGCGCAAGATAGGTTCTTTGAAGTCTCACAACCGACCACAAACGTCAAAGGAAAACCATCTGTTCTGAATTGTTGGAGCGTTTTGATGTTGAGGGGGAGGCCTTTTTGTCCCGGACCGTCACAGGGGACGAAACCTGGGCGCACCATTTTGAGCCGGAGACGAAAAGGCAGTAAATGGAGTGGCATCATCCGCAATTACCACGAAAAAGAAATTTAAGACAACTCACTCCGCCGGAAAGGTCATGATCACTGTCTTTTGGGACATTGATGGAGTTATCCTTGTGGATGTGATGCCCAGAATATCAATTCGGATGCGTACATCAAACCCTCAACAAACTCAAACAGCGCTACCGGCGAGTGCGGCCTAATAGGAATGCAGTAGACATTTTTATCCAGCCCGACAATGCCCGCCCTCACACAAGGCTGAAAACTCAGGAGACAATCGCCACATTTCGTTGGACAGTGCTCCCTCATTCCACCTATAGTCCTGATCTGGCGCCCGCCGATTTTCATCTTTTTGGGTCAATGAGGGATGCCATGCGCGGGACAAGGTTTGAAGATGACGAGAGCGTGATTCATGCAGTGAGGACATGGCTACGTGAACTGGAAACGAGCTGGTACAGGGAAGACATGCATGCCCTTGTTTCGCGCTGGCTTAAGGCCGTATAAGTGGACGGAGATTATGTGGAAAAATAGCATGTGTAAAGGATACATCCAGTTATACTGTGCGTGAACTTCTTCTTCTTCCGTCCTTAGCCACCGACCGTCAAAGCAGTCAGTGGCCATTACGCCTAGTGGCGTCTTAGGGCAACAGCAGATAGGTTTTCTTTGCCATTGTTTCCCATCACGCCTATTGGCGTCTTTAGGGCAACGGCAAATCAATCCATCTGCTGTTGTTTCCGTAATCGAAGTGACTGGCAAACGGGTGATCAGCCCGTTGGTGTGCGTGAACTTCATACATTGAATAAATAGTTTCCGAGAAAGAAAATAAGGGACATTACTTTCTGAGCAACCCTCGTATAAATATATATTCTTCTTCTTCTTTGATCCTTAGCCGCCGACTGTCAAAGCAGTCAGTGGCCATTACGCCTAGTGGCATCTTGTAGGGCAACAACAAATTGATTCCACTTTGCTCGGTCGGCGGCCATCCTTCGTACAGTGCCCCAACTCTGGTTCATTCTTTGCATCTCAGCCTCCATTGTCCTCCAACAGGTTGTTATTGGTCGGCCTCTCTTTCGTTTTCCTTCAGGGGTCCAAAGCATAGCTGTTCTTGTGATAGCATCGGGGTCTCTTCTGAGGACATGGCCAACCTAGCTCCAGCGTCTGCCTGCTATGATGGTGTGCATGTCCTCTTGCTTGCTCCGAGTAAGCAGATCTTGGTTGGTGATGGTATTCGGCCAAAAGATTCGGTGAATTTTTCTTAGGCATGTTGTGTGAAAAGAGGACAATTTCGACATTTCCTTCTCTGTAACTCTCCAGCATTCCGCACCATAGAGAAGCACAGAAAGCACACAGCTCTGATATAATCTTAACTTTGTGCTTGTGCTGTATTGAGAGGACTTCCAGATGTTGTTTAGGCTAAAAAGGGCTGTTCTTGCCTTATTCATTCTGATTTTGATGTCTTTGCCTGCCCCGCCGTCTGGTGTTACTATGCATCCTAGGTATGTGAAGGTGTCTGTCTGTACCAGTTGCTGATTCCTTACTGATATGGGCTCAGGGTTGCTCACATTGAGTGTCATGACCTCTGACTTCTTAAAATTGACGTTCAAGCCCACCTGCTGGCTAAACTTATTAAGTCTATCCGTTTTTTCCAGGATGTGTTGATGTGAATGTGCTAGTAGTGCAATGTCATCTGCATATTCCAGATCTTCCAATGTAGAAAATGTAGTCCATCTTATTCCCCTTGGACTGCCCTCTGTTGTCTGGCGCATCACCCAATCTATGACTGTTAAAAATAGAGTGGTTGATAAGGGGCATCCCTGTCGTACTCCTGTCTTCACCTTAGGTTGCTCTGCCCAACATTACACGTAAAGTTGGCATAGAGGCTTTTTATGATTGACACTATGCAGCTTGGAATTCCATAAGCCCTCAGTATTTTCCATAAACTGTCCCTATGTATGCTGTCAAAAGCCTTTTCAAAATCAACGAAATTAATGTACAGCTGTCTTTGCCATTCTGAGCACTGTTCTATAATGTTCCTGAGATTGAATATATTATCTACACATCTACTGTTCTTTCTAAATCCTGCTTGTTCTTTCCTCAGTTTGTGGTCTACTGCTTTTGAAATTCTCTGTATAATTATCCTACCTAGTATTTTGCTGGGAACTGAGAGAAGAGTGATTCCTCTCCAATTATTGCAGCCTGCAAGATCTCCCTTGTTGGGCAATTTGACAATTATTCCTTTATTCCACTCTGATGGTGTTGTCCACGTTTTCCAGACTTGTGCAAATAGTGGTTCTAATAGTTCTGCTGCTAGCTCAGGGTCTGTCTTAAATAGCTCTGCATTTAAGTTATCATGGCCAGGAGCTTTTCCGTTCTTTAACCCTTTGATTGCTATGATGTTTTCTTCTTTTCGTGGAATGTCTGTATTTACATCTAGATCGTTTTCAGCCTCAGGAACATTCAATTGTGTCTCTGGTGGTTCCTTGTTCAGAGTTTCTCTGAAGTGCTCTGCCCATCTTGTTTCCTGTCCCTCTGCTGTAGTGATGAGATTTCCTTGCTTGTCTCTTACTAATGTAATATTGTTTGCACCTCGTTTTCCGCTGATGAATTTAGTTATTTTGTATACTGTGCTTTGTTCATTTCTCAGTGCTGCCTCTTCTGCATGTCTTGCAAGATCGTCTAGGAAATTCCTTTTGTTGGCTCGGGTTTGGCGTTTAACTTCCTTGTCCAGCTGACTGTACTGTTCGCTATATAGTTGCTTTAACCTGGGGTACTTCGCTTCTGTTTTCTTTCTTTTCATTTCCTTTCTCAGTGTTATGGTGTTTAATGTTTCTGGTGTTATCCAGTCATGCTCCTTCCTTTCCTGGAATCCCAAGCATGATTTGCTGCTTTCCTTATATATTGTTGAAATGGTGTTGAATTTCTGGTCTATATCATCAGTCAATGTCTTTTCCTGACTTTTGGCAAATTGATATCGTTTCTTTATGTCAGCCGCAAAAGCTTTTCTGGTAAGGGGGTCCTTCAATTTGCTGATGTCAAACCTTTTCTGTGTAGATACAGTTGGTCCAGCCCTTCTTAGTTTCACTTTCAGTTTTGCTACTACTAAATGGTGATCACTTCCCACATCTGCACCTCTTCTTACCTTCACATCTTGTAATGCATGTCTCCGTCTACCGTTAATCATAATGTGGTCTATCTGGTTTATGTCCCGACCATTTGGTGATTCCCATGTTAATTTGTTAATACCGCTTGTGTACGGCGGTGGCCACATCCCGGGCAACAGTCTTGGCTGACTGGCTAAACTACATGAGTGGAGTAGGAGTAATCTTACTCAAGGGAATGTCCATCCCTAGTACACAAAGACTGAGACGGTGAGTGAGGCGGAGGAATCTGAGAAGATCAACGGCTCGCAAAGTGGAACAGCAAAGGGTATGGCGCACTTGAGGCGTGTCGGACATAGAAAAAGACAACGGCTAGCCACCTTGGAAGAGATTGGGGCCTTACCACGTACTTCCTACAGAACGTAATGAGATCACAACAACAAGATAAGAACCGATATGTAGATAACTCTCTGTCCCCTGGGGAAGAATCTACTCTACAAATTAACAGGGAAGAGGCAACTCCTCTCATGAGTAAGGAAGTACATAATGACGAGATGTTCCTTAAATTCTGTTGAAAGGGAGCATTCTGAGAAAGACCACCTAAAAACTAGTAGGAGGAGAGTAAAAGTAGGAACATGGAACGTTAGAACTCTAAACGGAGAAGGAAAGCTTGACAATCTTATATTAGAGGCAACAGACATGAAACTCGATATACTGGGAGTTGCAGAGGCAAGACTATTGGATACAGGCTGCATAAAAAGAGACCAGTACACACTTATACACTCAGGAGGAGAAAAACATGAAAGAGGGGTAAGAATGTTGATAAAGAAGGAGTTAGAAAAATACGTATGTGGATACTGGACACACAACGACAGAATGATGTTACTAAAGATGAGAGCAAAGCCATTCGACATATCAATCTTACAAACATATGCACCAACTAAAGATCACAGCAAGAAAGAAATAGAAGAATGCTATGAAGAGCTACAACACACACTTAACCCAGTCAAATCTACAGATGTGTTGATAGTAATGGGTGATATGAATGCAAAAGTAGGAAAAGGAAAATACAAGAAAATAGTAGGACAGTATGGATTAGGGACAAGAAATGATAGAGGAGACAGACTTATCCAGTTCTGTGAAGAAAACCAGCTGGTCATATGTAACACCTTTTTTGAACACCACCCAAGGAAATTATACACATGAAAAAGCCCAGGAGATGTAACAAGAAGTCAAATTGACTATATCATGATAAAACATAGATTTAAGAACAGTGTCACAAGTGCAAAGACACATCCTGGCGCCGACATAAATTCAGATCACAATCCAGTCGTCATCAAAGTAAATATAAAGCTGAAAAGAGCAGGAAACAGAAGACAGGAGGAACCCCAGATAGAAATATCAGCGCTGAAACAACCAGATATAAAACAGAAATATTTAATTGACGTCAAAAATAAATATCTGTAGCATAGTCCTGAACCAATATCTAAGGGCAATTAACGAGAGCCTACATTGCCTACCTATATCGAAATATGTCAACAAATGTTTTTGACCAATCGCTGCACGAGCTGAAACCCGTAGCCAGAACCATAGGCTGCAGGATAGCTGGATGGAATCTGTGTAAACGTGAATGTGTACTTGTGACTTCAGGTCAAAGGATAGGGTATGTCCTTCGGAACAGTGAGCACAGTAAAATACCAGGAATCTTAAACTTTCATTAGATACATGGATTTAAGTTGTAGAAGCATGGACACAGGAGTTATGAGGATTACATGCAGTAATAACTTGGAGCGAAGGCTGGTTTCCCCGGGTTCAACTGTGATTGCAAACACTACAAGGGAGGCAGAAAAAGGTTAGCTTGTTTAAATGGTGGCGCCCAATTGGCCGGTTTAAACAAGACCTGGATGGAAGGAATCGGTTGGGAAACACCGGCAGAATAAATTATCGGAGTTTTGTCAGATCGACAGATCGGGCAGAAAGTGGTTGTTTTACTGAAATTTTGGTAAATATAAACTGACCCAGCCAGCCAATAGAATCGCTTGTCTTCCGTTTGTCCGCTACCTGTAATAAAAAGGGAAACAAATCTGGGAGATTTCTCTTGAACCGCCAGAACCAAATTCGTCAGAGGACAGAATCAGATTCTACCCCAGCTCCTTCGCCATTTGCCAGTGAAGCAGACTGCATGGGTTTATTAAAAGCATGTTGAATCTGAGATTGTGGGTCAGAGGTATCCTGTCACTCATCTTGTTAGCAGAGAAGAACATTGGTGTTGTACCTAGCGGTGTAAGATTTGAACAAGCACCCTGTACCTACATCAGTTGGAAGAGTGGGGACCCTCAGTGTTGGGCTTCTCCATCTTGTATTCTGGCTTCAAGGAAAAGGCGGAAGTGAAGAAGTTAAGTCCTATTAGACAAGACTGACTCGCAGAGCATTGGCGTACCACACCCGGTTATAGTAGTAGTGATGAAAACAGTGATGATTAAATTAGTCTGGAAGCAACATAGACTTTAGTCAGTGTGACATTCTCAAAAGTAGAAATACTTTGAAGATAAACTCAAGTACCATCATTAACATTGGTTCTAGAGGATTAGTTGCACTAAGACTTTTCATAACAAGGGAGCCTTAACAACTAGGAAAAGACTTTATTTTTAGTGATTGACTTTTATTTGGTGTAGATACATGCAACATCATCAGTGTGATTTTATTTTTAGGGTTTGTGTTTACACAAACAAAACTAAACAGATGACTGTACATAAATAAAATTAAGAAATTGTAGTGCACTATTTTTATTACTTTATGTCAGCTTTGAATTACTTTGAGTTTAATTAATTCCCCTAGATACTATAACAGCCCATAGGTATAACTCTGAGAGTGGCACCATAGAAGTCTGGTACTGAATATTACTATCTCGGCCAGAAATTCTTTACAGCCTGACTTTATACCTATGAACTCTATACACCATTGCTCTTTTCTGAGAATGGGGTATTTCTTTTAAGACCAGACTCTTCTCTGGCAACTATCCTAGTATCACCTGATACACCTGGTTGTCTTATTCTTCATAAATTAAGAAACCTCTCGCGACACTGGGACGCTCGTCTGGGATTGTTCCTGTATATTCTGAGCCTGCTGTTACCTTTTAGTGCTGTCAAGTGGGAAATTTTTGATAGTAAATTTTTGGTAGGGCAGGTTAAGAAATAGATTTTTGAGTACCATTGAGTACAAATTAAGGTGTGGTACATGTGACGCGAAATCAGTCATTAATTAATTAATTAAGAAATTAATTTGATTAAGTGACTAATTATATTGGTAAAAAAATTTTTTTTTAACTTTGTATTGGTTGCAACTAAATTACAACATTGCCATGGCAGATTTAGTAAAGTCCATCTCAGCAACACTGCAAGTGGGGAAAGAGCTTGGGATGACTGGTGATCTTCTGATCCAGTATGTTACGACTTCTTCTTCTTTGATCCATAACCGCCAACCGTCAAAGCAGTCAGCGGCCATCACGCCTGGTGGCGTCTTGTAGGGCAGCAACAAATTGATTCCACTTTGCTCGGTCGGCGGCCATCCTTCGTACAGTGCCCCAACTGTGGTTCATTCTTTGCATCTCAGCTTCCACAGTTCTCCGCCAAGTTGTTTTTGGTCGGCCTCTCTTTCGCTTTCCCTCGGGGGTCCATAGCATAGCTGTTCTTGCGATGGTATCAGGGTCCCTTCTGAGGACATGGCCAACCCAACTCCAGCGTCTGCCAGCTATGATGGTGTGCATGTCCTCCTGGTTACTCCGAATAAGTAGTTCTTGGTTGCTGATGGTGTTTGGCCAAAAGATTCGGAGAATTTTCCTTAGGCAGATTGTGTGGAAGGAGGACAGTTTCGACATTTCCTTCTCTGTTACTCTCCAACATTCCGCACCATAGAGAAGCACAGAAAGTACGCAGCTCTCATACAGTCTTAATTTGGTGTTTGTGCTGTACTGGGAAGACTTCCAAATGTTGTTGAGAATAGCAAAGGCTGTTCTCGCTTTATTCATTCTGTTGTTAATGTCCTTGCTTGTTCCGCCGTCAGGTGTTACTATGCTTCCTAGGTAAGTAAATGTGTCTGTCTGTTCTAACTTCTGGTTCCTTACTGTTATTGGCTCAGGATTGCCCACATTTAGTGTCATGACCTCCGTCTTCTTCAGATTGATGTTCAGGCCATCCTGCTGGCCATATTTATTCAGTCTATCAGTTTTGTCTTGAATGTGTTGGTGTGAATGCGCGAGCAGTGCAATGTCATCTGCATATTCCAAATCTTCCAGTGTAGAAAACATTGTCCATCTAATTCCTCTTGGACTGCCCTCTGTTGTCTGGCGCATCACCCAATCTATGACTGTCAAAAATAATGTTGTTGATAAGGGGCATCCCTGTCGTACTCCTGTTTTCACTTCGAAAGTTACATTACTCGATCCAACACTGCACGTAAAGTTAGAATAGAGGCTTTTTATAATGGAAACAATGCGGCTGGGAATTCCATAAGCCCTCAGAATTTTCCATAGGCTGTCCCTGTGTATGCTGTCGCAAGCCTTTTCAAAATCAACACATCATTGCTGATAATACCAGTCCAAGGCTATCATCTTGCGTTAATCTAACAAACTTTCTTAGCCTTTGCAGAAGCAATACTTGCTTTTATTATTAGTCTGTCTCTCTCAAACAATACGGCAGGCGTCAACGGGAAAACCAAATGTTGACTTCTTCTTCTTCTTCTTCCTCGTTCGTCCTGAAAAGGACGTTGATTGCGTTGTGTCTGTTTACAGCGAAGCTGCGATATCTGCGCCTTTCGGCCGACACATCCGACTTCAGCACGGCATTTTTTGGGACCGGGTTTGCCTTCCCTCTTCGATCCCTACTCTCTCAGCCAGACTGCAGTGTTAATGTACAGCTGTCTCTGCCATTCTGAGCACTGCTCTATAATGTTCCTGAGGGCAAATATATGATCTGCACATCTTCTGTTCTTTCTGAAGCCCGCTTGTTCTTTCCTCAGTTTATGGTCAACTGCTTTTGAAATTCTCTGGATGATTATCCTGCCTAGTATTTTGCTGGGAACTGAGAGGAGGGTAATTCCTTTCCAGTTGTTGCAGTCTGCAAGGTCGCCCTTCTTGGGGAATTTGACAATTGTTCCTTTACTCCACTCTGTTGGTGTTGTCTCAGTTTCCCAGACTTGTGCAAATAGTGGTTCTAATAGTTCTGCTGCTAGTTCAGGGTCTGTCTTGAATAGCTCAGCATTCAGATTGTCGTGACCAGGCGCTTTTCCATTTTTTAGCCCTTTGATAGCTGTGATAATTTCTTCTTTTCGTGGAATGTCTGTATTTACGTCTAAGTCACTTTCAGCCTCAGGAACATCAGCTGAGTCTCTGGTGGTTCCTTATTCAGTGTTTCTCTGAAGTGCTCTGCCCACCTTGTTTCCTGCCCCTGTGCTGTGGTGATGAGATTTCCTTGCTTGTCTCTTACTAACGTTATGTTGTTTGCACCTCGTTTTCCACTGATAGCTTTAGTTTTTTTTATAAACTGTGCTTTGTTCATTTCTCAGTGCTGCCTCTTCTGCCTGTCTTGCAAGGTCATCCAGAAATGTCCTTTTGTTAGCACGGGTTTGACGTTTTACTTCCTTGTCCAGCTGACTGTACTGTTCACTATATATTGCCTTTAACCTGGGAGACTTAGCTTCTGTTTTCTTCCTTTTCATTTCCTTTCTCTTCGCTATGGTGTTTAGCGTTTCTGGTGTTATCCAGTCTTGGCTCTTTCTTTCCTGGAATCCCAAGCATGACTTGCTGCTTTCTTTATATATTGTTGAGATGGTGTTGAATTTCTGGTCCACATCGTCGGTCTCTGTTCTTTCCTGGCTTTTGGTAATCAGATATCGTCTCTTTACGTCGACCACAAACGCTTTTCTGGTGAGGGGGTCCTTAAGTTTCGTGATGTTGTATCTTTTCTGTTTGACTGCAACTGGTCCAGCAGCTCTGAGTTTCACCTTCAGTCTTGCTACTACTAGGTGATGATCACTTCCCACATCTGCGCCTCTTCTTACTTTCACGTCTTGTAGTGCATGTCTCCATCTGCCATTGATCATTATGTGATCTATCTGGTTTTTGTCTCGTCCGTTTGGTGATTCCCATGTTAACTTGTGCACTTCTTTGTGTTGAAAAAGTGTTTCTCCGATGACCAGGTTGTTAATACTGCAGAAGCTTATTAATTTGTCCCCATTCTCATTTACTGTTCCACTGCCGCATTTCCCCATTACTCTTTCGTTATAATTATTGTGTTTTCCAACTTTCGCATTTAGGTCTCCCATTACTATAATAAGATCGTACCTGGGTACAGTTTCCATTTCCTTTTGTACCTGTTGATAGAACTCGTCTTTGATCTCTTCGTCGCTGTCATTTGTTGGTGCATAACATTGTATAATTGTGGTGTTGGTGAATCTCCCTCTCAGTCTTGCTCTTATTAGTCTGTTGTTAATGGGTTTCCATTCCAGTAGAGACCTTTCCATTCCTTTCTTAAGGATAATGGCTACACCTTCGTTGTGCTGACCGTCCTCTCTACCAGAATAAAGTACTGTTTCCCCTGTAGCTGTTTTTATTCTCCCCATCCCTGTCCATCTGCTCTCGCTTATTCCCAGGATATGTAGTTTGTAATTCCTCATCTCTGCTGTAATCTGTCTCAGCTTTCCTGCCTCGTTCATAGTTCTGACATTCCAAAAACCAATTCTGGTTTCGTGTTTTGCGGTCTGGGCATCCGTTTTCATGCCAGTGGCTTCCTTTCGGCTTTCACCACTGTCAGTCATACGAGCCTGAGACTCCGGATGTCCGTCCCGCATCAAAGTATTTCCATTTATTGCTGTTTCCGTAACGTGTGTGATTTTTTACACAGACAGGGGTGTCGGCCCTGTGCTAAAACCCCCAACCTGGAGGACCAGGGTACCAGCTTTTGTCTGACCCCTACCCACGCAGACCAGTCCAGCATGGTTGAACCTACCAGGAGTAAAACTCCCACTGGCATAGCTCTGGGGATTGTCAGGGTACACAAGCTGCCATACCGCTACAAGGTATAGGTACCATTGATGGCAGTATGTTACGACTGAATGCGATAAATTCACAGATAGGGAAGATAAGCAGTTAGCACGGCAAGCGGAAGCTGAGAAAGAGAATAAGAAACTGCAATTGGAGGCTGAGGAGAGAAGGGTTCAAGCAGAGAGAGAGGCTGAGGAAAGAAGGGTTCAAGCAGAGAGAGAGGCTGAGGAAAGAAGGGTTCAAGCAGAGAGAGACCATGAGCTAAGATTAAAGGAGCTTGAACTTCAGGCAACTGCCAACCACAATGGTAGTAGTTCACCTCATTTGGACAACAGCTCCAGCCAGAGCACCTCAAATGGAGCCATGAATTTTCATCTAGATCCATTTGTGGACAAAGTTGACGCAATCGAGGCTTATCTAGACAGATATGAGAGATTAGCGACTACTTATGGTCTAGAAAAGGAAAAGTGGAGTCTGAAGTTATCGCAAGGTTTGCGGGGAATTGCGTACGATGTCTTTTTGAAATTGCCAAAAAAGGATCAGGAAGATTACGAAGCCCTGAAGCAGGCATTGCTTGTTCGATATGAACAAAATGCTGAAGCATATAGACGGCGCTTCAGAATGGCAAAGCTTCAACCAGGAGAGACGTATCAGCAGTTCTCAGAAAGATTAGAAACTTACCTACTAAGGTGGTGTAAGTTAGGAAACTTCACCCTAGATTTCGAGGGGCTAAAGGAAATGATGTTGATTGAACAACTGTTGGATTCCATAACCCCAGAAACTAAGAAGTTCCTAATTGAGAACAAAAGAGACAGGCTGGCTGACATAATCACATATGCAGAGAGCCACCACCTGGCTCAGTCCCTGACTCAAGGGAGTAAAAGGAAACAGGAGGGAGTTAAGCAACCCCAAACTCATAATAAGTTTGATCAAAAGGACCATGCAACCAAATACAAGCCAAGATATGATAATAAGGATAGGAACCCACAATTTCAGGATAGGAAACCTTACAAAAAGGAAGAAAAGTGGTGTAAAATATGTAAAATGAACAACCACCATACAACGGAATGTGGTAGGAAAGTCCCTCCATATCACGCTGCATGCATGGTAACAGTGGGAAAGGGAAAGAAGGAACCGACATCGAGTCCGGTAGATCTCCATCATCCCCCTATCTGTGAAGAAGTAATATGTAACGGCACTAAGGTAAAGTGTCTGTATGATTCCGGACTGGAATATGACTCAGTTGTGAGTACGTCTCTAGTGCACCCTGAGCAGTATACCAAAGACAAAGTGGAGATACAAGGGGCATTAAAGGATACAGCCACCATAACACTTCCCATAGCCAGAATCAATGTGAAAACTCGCTATGTGGAAGGAGTGATCAGTGCAGCAGTGTGTGATAATCCTAATTACCCGCTGGTGTTAGGAAGGAGATATGTTTTCCTAGGGAAACCAATAAAACCTGTGATAATGGCAACACTCCAGGTCAGGTCAACCCCTGGGAAGGAGGAGGGAACACCACTCAATATTCATCCGAGAGAGATGAGAAAGGCCCAAGCTGAAGATAGCACATTAAAACCTTGCTTTGGCAGGCTGCCAAAAAGCCATAACCCCCCAAAGAAAGGACAGTTTTATTTGAATGATGGATTGCTTTACAGGAAAGCTGGGGCAGGACCCAATGGGCATAGCCAGTTAGTACTGCCATCTATTTACAGGGACAAGGCTATGGAACTAGCACATGTTGGATCAGACGGTGGACATAAGAAAATCGGTACCACCTGTCAAATGACATCAGTGCATCACTATTGGCCAGGTATTGCTGAAGACATAGTTCGGTATGTGACTGCCTGTGCACAATGTAGCAAGGAAAACCCCACACGTTGGGAAAATCAACAGGACCTAGGAAAGCATTGGGGCGGACGTAGGCCTGAAAATAAAAAGGTAGACATAGTGGATAGGATGGCACCATCTCACAAAGGGTCTACCAGACAACCAGTTACTATGGCAACTCTCCGTATTGTACAGGGAGGGGATACAACACGTCCCATACCGACAAGATTTAGTTCGGAACACCAGGTACTGGATCAAAATAGGAGTGTGGTTAGTCGACCACCCTTGATAAAGGACCTGCGTGGAAACCCCAGGAAAATAGGTAGTGGGAAAGTGTGCAGTGCGAACCATTTGACTGATGCACAGCCAACTTCACTATACGGCGATTAAATTAGCATTATGAGGGCACGGCAACATTGGTAGTTGGCCAGCCCATCACAGTCCATTGGAAGTACTGATACGGACATGGATTGATATATATATATATATATATATATATATATATATATATATATATATATATATATATATATATATAGAGATATATATATATATATATATATATATATATATATATATATATATATATGGCATCTTTAAAGGGAGAATTGATTTCTTGGTGCAGGAAAATTTCATTTCCCCATAGGAATCATATTATATGCTACGAATGTTTTCTCCAGGGTGATGAGATTATTGGATCCCTTACAAAACCCATCTGATCAGAACCAGGATGGAAAGAGGGAAGAATAGATTCCTGCTGGATGATTGCCTCGTTATAGGTCTCAGATTAAAGCTCGACAGAAATCTCTCGCTTAAAAATTGGGGGGCTATCTGTAGCGTAGTCCTGAACCAATATCTAAGGGCAATTAACGAGAGCCTACATTGCCTACCTATATCGAAATATGTCAACAAATGTTTTTGACCAATCGCTGCACGAGCTGAAACCCGTAGCCAGAACCATAGGCTGCAGGATAGCTGGATGGAATCTGTGTAAACGTGAATGTGTACTTGTGACTTCAGGTCAAAGGATAGGGTATGTCCTTCGGAACAGTGAGCACAGTAAAATACCAGGAATCTTAAACTTTCATTAGATACATGGATTTAAGTTGTAGAAGCATGGACACAGGAGTTATGAGGATTACATGCAGTAATAACTTGGAGCGAAGGCTGGTTTCCCCGGGTTTAACTGTGATTGCAAACACTACAAGGGCGGCAGAAAAAGGTTAGCTTGTTTAAATGGTAGCGCCCAATTGGCCGGTTTAAACAAGACCTGGATGGAAGGAATCGGTTGGGAAACACCGGCAGAATAAATTATCGGAGTTTTGTCAGATCGACAGATCGGGCAGAAAGTGGTTGTTTTACTGAAATTTTGGTAAATATAAACTGACCCAGCCAGCCAATAGAATCGCTTGTCTTCCGTTTGTCCGCTACCTGTAATAAAAAGGGAAACAAATCTGGGAGATTTCTCTTGAACCGCCAGAACCAAATTCGTCAGAGGACAGAATCAGATTCTACCCCAGCTCCTTCGCCATTTGCCAGTGAAGCAGACTGCATGGGTTTATTAAAAGCCTGTTGAATCTGAGATTGTGGGTCGGAGGTATCCTGTCACTCATCTTGTTAGCAGAGAAGAACATTGGTGTTGTACCTAGCGGTGTAAGATTTGAACAAGCACCCTGTACCTACATCAGTTGGAAGAGTGGGGACCCTCAGTGTTGGGCTTCTCCATCTTATATTCTGGCTTCAAGGAAAAGGCGGAAGTGAAGAAGTTAAGTCCTATTAGACAAGACTGACTCGCAGAGCATTGGCGTACCACACCCGGTTATAGTAGTAGTGATGAAAACAGTGATGATTAAATTAGTCTGGAAGCAACATAGACTTTAGTCAGTGTGACATTCTCAAAAGTAGAAATACTTTGAAGATAAACTCAAGTACCATCATTAACATTGGTTCTAGAGGATTAGTTGCACTAAGACTTTTCATAACAAGGGAGCCTTAACAACTAGGAAAAGACTTTATTTTTAGTGATTGACTTTTATTTGGTGTAGATACATGCAACATCATCAGTGTGATTTTATTTTTAGGGTTTGTGTTTACACAAACAAAACTAAACAGATGACTGTACATAAATAAAATTAAGAAATTGTAGTGCACTATTTTTATTACTTTATGTCAGCTTTGAATTACTTTGAGTTTAATTAATTCCCCTAGATACTATAACAGCCCATAGGTATAACTCTGAGAGTGGCACCATAGAAGTCTGGTACTGAATATTACTATCTCGGCCAGAAATTCTTTACAGCCTGACTTTATACCTATGAACTCTATACACCATTGCTCTTTTCTGAGAATGGGGTATTTCTTTTAAGACCAGACTCTTCTCTGGCAACTATCTTAGTATCACCTGATACACCTGGTTGTCTTATTCTTCATAAATTAAGAAACCTCTCGCGACACTGGGACGCTCGTCTGGGATTGTTCCTGTATATTCTGAGCCTGCTGTTACCTTTTAGTGCTGTCAAGTGGGAAATTTTTGATAGTAAATTTTTGGTAGGGCAGGTTAAGAAATAGATTTTTGAGTACCATTGAGTACAAATTAAGGTGTGGTACATGTGACGCGAAATCAGTCATTAATTAATTAATTAAGAAATTAATTTGATTAAGTGACTAATTATATTGGTAAAAAATTTTTTTTTAACTTTGTATTGGTTGCAACTAAATTACAACATTGCCATGGCAGATTTAGTAAAGTTCATGTCAGCAACACTGCAAGTGGGGAAAGAGCTTGGGATGACTGGTGATCTTCTGATCCAGTATGTTACGACTTCTTCTTCTTTGATCCATAACCGCCAACCGTCAAAGCAGTCAGCGGCCATCACGCCTGGTGGCGTCTTGTAGGGCAGCAACAAATTGATTCCACTTTGCTCGGTCGGCGGCCATCCTTCGTACAGTGCCCCAACTGTGGTTCATTCTTTGCATCTCAGCTTCCACAGTTCTCCGCCAAGTTGTTTTTGGTCGGCCTCTCTTTCGCTTTCCCTCGGGGGTCCATAGCATAGCTGTTCTTGCGATGGTATCAGGGTCCCTTCTGAGGACATGGCCAACCCAACTCCAGCGTCTGCCAGCTATGATGGTGTGCATGTCCTCCTGGTTACTCCGAATAAGTAGTTCTTGGTTGCTGATGGTGTTTGGCCAAAAGATTCGGAGAATTTTCCTTAGGCAGATTGTGTGGAAGGAGGACAGTTTCGACATTTCCTTCTCTGTTACTCTCCAACATTCCGCACCATAGAGAAGCACAGAAAGTACGCAGCTCTCATACAGTCTTAATTTGGTGTTTGTGCTGTACTGGGAAGACTTCCAAATGTTGTTGAGAATAGCAAAGGCTGTTCTCGCTTTATTCATTCTGTTGTTAATGTCCTTGCTTGTTCCGCCGTCAGGTGTTACTATGCTTCCTAGGTAAGTAAATGTGTCTGTCTGTTCTAACTTCTGGTTCCTTACTGTTATTGCTCAGGATTGCCCACATTTAGTGTCATGACCTCCGTCTTCTTCAGATTGATGTTCAGGCCAACCTGCTGGCCATATTTATTCAGTCTATCAGTTTTGTCTTGAATGTGTTGGTGTGAATGCGCGAGCAGTGCAATGTCATCTGCATATTCCAAATCTTCCAGTGTAGAAAACATTGTCCATCTAATTCCTCTTGGACTGCCCTCTGTTGTCTGGCGCATCACCCAATCTATGACTGTCAAAAATAATGTTGTTGATAAGGGGCATCCCTGTCGTACTCCTGTTTTCACTTCGAAAGTTACATTACTCGATCCAACACTGCACGTAAAGTTAGAATAGAGGCTTTTTATAATGGAAACAATGCGGCTGGGAATTCCATAAGCCCTCAGAATTTTCCATAGGCTGTCCCTGTGTATGCTGTCGAAAGCCTTTTCAAAATCAACAAAGTTAATGTACAGCTGTCTCTGCCATTCTGAGCACTGCTCTATAATGTTCCTGAGGGCAAATATATGATCTGCACATCTTCTGTTCTTTCTGAAGCCCGCTTGTTCTTTCCTCAGTTTATGGTCAACTGCTTTTGAAATTCTCTGGATGATTATCCTGCCTAGTATTTTGCTGGGAACTGAGAGGAGGGTAATTCCTTTCCAGTTGTTGCAGTCTGCAAGGTCGCCCATCTTGGGGAATTTGACAATTGTTCCTTTACTCCACTCTGTTGGTGTTGTCTCAGTTTCCCAGACTTGTGCAAATAGTGGTTCTAATAGTTCTGCTGCTAGTTCAGGGTCTGTCTTGAATAGCTCAGCATTCAGATTGTCGTGACCAGGCGCTTTTCCATTTTTTAGCCCTTTGATAGCTGTGATAATTTCTTCTTTTCGTGGAATGTCTGTATTTACGTCTAAGTCACTTTCAGCCTCAGGAACATTCAGCTGAGTCTCTGGTGGTTCCTTATTCAGTGTTTCTCTGAAGTGCTCTGCCCACCTTGTTTCCTGCCCCTGTGCTGTGGTGATGAGATTTCCTTGCTTGTCTCTTACTAACGTTATGTTGTTTGCACCTCGTTTTCCACTGATAGCTTTAGTTATTTTATAAACTGTGCTTTGTTCATTTCTCAGTGCTGCCTCTTCTGCCTGTCTTGCAAGGTCATCCAGAAATGTCCTTTTGTTAGCACGGGTTTGACGTTTTACTTCCTTGTCCAGCTGACTGTACTGTTCACTATATATTGCCTTTAACCTGGGAGACTTAGCTTCTGTTTTCTTCCTTTTCATTTCCTTTCTCTTCGCTATGGTGTTTAGCGTTTCTGGTGTTATCCAGTCTTGGCTCTTTCTTTCCTGGAATCCCAAGCATGACTTGCTGCTTTCTTTATATATTGTTGAGATGGTGTTGAATTTCTGGTCCACATCGTCGGTCTCTGTTCTTTCCTGGCTTTTGGTAATCAGATATCGTCTCTTTACGTCGACCACAAACGCTTTTCTGGTGAGGGGGTCCTTAAGTTTCGTGATGTTGTATCTTTTCTGTTTGACTGCAACTGGTCCAGCAGCTCTGAGTTTCACCTTCAGTCTTGCTACTACTAGGTGATGATCACTTCCCACATCTGCGCCTCTTCTTACTTTCACGTCTTGTAGTGCATGTCTCAATCTGCCATTGATCATTATGTGATCTATCTGGTTTTTGTCTCGTCCGTTTGGTGATTCCCATGTTAACTTGTGCACTTCTTTGTGTTGAAAAAGTGTTTCTCCGATGACCAGGTTGTTAATACTGCAGAAGCTTATTAATTTGTCCCCATTCTCATTTACTGTTCCACTGCCGCATTTCCCCATTACTCTTTCGTTATAATTATTGTGTTTTCCAACTTTCGCATTTAGGTCTCCCATTACTATAATAAGATCGTACCTGGGTACAGTTTCCATTTCCTTTTGTACCTGTTGATAGAACTCGTCTTTGATCTCTTCGTCGCTGTCATTTGTTGGTGCATAACATTGTATAATTGTGGTGTTGGTGAATCTCCCTCTCAGTCTTGCTCTTATTAGTCTGTTGTTAATGGGTTTCCATTCCAGTAGAGACCTTTCCATTCCTTTCTTAAGGATAATGGCTACACCTTCGTTGTGCTGACCGTCCTCTCTACCAGAATAAAGTACTGTTTCCCCTGTAGCTGTTTTTATTCTCCCCATCCCTGTCCATCTGCTCTCGCTTATTCCCAGGATATGTAGTTTGTAATTCCTCATCTCTGCTGTAATCTGTCTCAGCTTTCCTGCCTCGTTCATAGTTCTGACATTCCAAAAACCAATTCTGGTTTCGTGTTTTGCGGTCTGGGCATCCGTTTTCATGCCAGTGGCTTCCTTTCGGCTTTCACCACTGTCAGTCATACGAGCCTGAGACTCCGGATGTCCGTCCCGCATCAAAGTATTTCCATTTATTGCTGTTTCCGTAACGTGTGTGATTTTTTACACAGACAGGGGTGTCGGCCCTGTGCTAAAACCCCCAACCTGGAGGACCAGGGTACCAGCTTTTGTCTGACCCCTACCCACGCAGACCAGTCCAGCATGGTTGAACCTACCAGGAGTAAAACTCCCACTGGCATAGCTCTGGGGATTGTCAGGGTACACAAGCTGCCATACCGCTACAAGGTATAGGTACCATTGATGGCAGTATGTTACGACTGAATGCGATAAATTCACAGATAGGGAAGATAAGCAGTTAGCACGGCAAGCGGAAGCTGAGAAAGAGAATAAGAAACTGCAATTGGAGGCTGAGGAGAGAAGGGTTCAAGCAGAGAGAGAGGCTGAGGAAAGAAGGGTTCAAGCAGAGAGAGAGGCTGAGGAAAGAAGGGTTCAAGCAGAGAGAGACCATGAGCTAAGATTAAAGGAGCTTGAACTTCAGGCAACTGCCAACCACAATGGTAGTAGTTCACCTCATTTGGACAACAGCTCCAGCCAGAGCACCTCAAATGGAGCCATGAATTTTCATCTAGATCCATTTGTGGACAAAGTTGACGCAATCGAGGCTTATCTAGACAGATATGAGAGATTAGCGACTACTTATGGTCTAGAAAAGGAAAAGTGGAGTCTGAAGTTATCGCAAGGTTTGCGGGGAATTGCGTACGATGTCTTTTTGAAATTGCCAAAAAAGGATCAGGAAGATTACGAAGCCCTGAAGCAGGCATTGCTTGTTCGATATGAACAAAATGCTGAAGCATATAGACGGCGCTTCAGAATGGCAAAGCTTCAACCAGGAGAGACGTATCAGCAGTTCTCAGAAAGATTAGAAACTTACCTACTAAGGTGGTGTAAGTTAGGAAACTTCACCCTAGATTTCGAGGGGCTAAAGGAAATGATGTTGATTGAACAACTGTTGGATTCCATAACCCCAGAAACTAAGAAGTTCCTAATTGAGAACAAAAGAGACAGGCTGGCTGACATAATCACATATGCAGAGAGCCACCACCTGGCTCAGTCCCTGACTCAAGGGAGTAAAAGGAAACAGGAGGGAGTTAAGCAACCCCAAACTCATAATAAGTTTGATCAAAAGGACCATGCAACCAAATACAAGCCAAGATATGATAATAAGGATAGGAACCCACAATTTCAGGATAGGAAACCTTACAAAAAGGAAGAAAAGTGGTGTAAAATATGTAAAATGAACAACCACCATACAACGGAATGTGGTAGGAAAGTCCCTCCATATCACGCTGCATGCATGGTAACAGTGGGAAAGGGAAAGAAGGAACCGACATCGAGTCCGGTAGATCTCCATCATCCCCCTATCTGTGAAGAAGTAATATGTAACGGCACTAAGGTAAAGTGTCTGTATGATTCCGGACTGGAATATGACTCAGTTGTGAGTACGTCTCTAGTGCACCCTGAGCAGTATACCAAAGACAAAGTGGAGATACAAGGGGCATTAAAGGATACAGCCACCATAACACTTCCCATAGCCAGAATCAATGTGAAAACTCGCTATGTGGAAGGAGTGATCAGTGCAGCAGTGTGTGATAATCCTAATTACCCGCTGGTGTTAGGAAGGAGATATGTTTTCCTAGGGAAACCAATAAAACCTGTGATAATGGCAACACTCCAGGTCAGGTCAACCCCTGGGAAGGAGGAGGGAACACCACTCAATATTCATCCGAGAGAGATGAGAAAGGCCCAAGCTGAAGATAGCACATTAAAACCTTGCTTTGGCAGGCTGCCAAAAAGCCATAACCCCCCAAGGAAAGGACAGTTTTATTTGAATGATGGATTGCTTTACAGGAAAGCTGGGGCAGGACCCAATGGGCATAGCCAGTTAGTACTGCCATCTATTTACAGGGACAAGGCTATGGAACTAGCACATGTTGGATCAGACGGTGGACATAAGAAAATCGGTACCACCTGTCAAATGACATCAGTGCATCACTATTGGCCAGGTATTGCTGAAGACATAGTTCGGTATGTGACTGCCTGTGCACAATGTAGCAAGGAAAACCCCACACGTTGGGAAAATCAACAGGACCTAGGAAAGCATTGGGGCGGACGTAGGCCTGAAAATAAAAAGATAGACATAGTGGATAGGATGGCACCATCTCACAAAGGGTCTACCAGACAACCAGTTACTATGGCAACTCTCCGTATTGTACAGGGAGGGGATACAACACGTCCCATACCGACAAGATTTAGTTCGGAACACCAGGTACTGGATCAAAATAGGAGTGTGGTTAGTCGACCACCCTTGATAAAGGACCTGCGTGGAAACCCCAGGAAAATAGGTAGTGGGAAAGTGTGCAGTGCGAACCATTTGACTGATGCACAGCCAACTTCACTATACGGCGATTAAATTAGCATTATGAGGGCACGGCAACATTGGTAGTTGGCCAGCCCATCACAGTCCATTGGAAGTACTGATACGGACATGGATTGATATATATATATATATATATATATATATATATATATATATATATATATATATATATATATATATATATATATATATATATATATATATATATATGGCATCTTTAAAGGGAGAATTGATTTCGTGGTGCAGGAAAATTTCATTTCCCCATAGGAATCATATTATATGCTACGAATGTTTTCTCCAGGGTGATGAGATTATTGGATCCCTTACAAAACCCATCTGATCAGAACCAGGATGGAAAGAGGGAAGAATAGATTCCTGCTGGATGATTGCCTCGTTATTGGTCTCAGATTGAAGCTCGACAGAAATCTCTCGCTTAAAAATTTGGGGGGCTATCTGTAGCGTAGTCCTGAACCAATATCTAAGGGCAATTAACGAGAGCCTACATTGCCTACCTATATCGAAATATGTCAACAAATGTTTTTGACCAATCGCTGCACGAGCTGAAACCCGTAGCCAGAACCATAGGCTGCAGGATAGCTGGATGGAATCTGTGTAAACGTGAATGTGTACTTGTGACTTCAGGTCAAAGGATAGGGTATGTCCTTCGGAACAGTGAGCACAGTAAAATACCAGGAATCTTAAACTTTCATTAGATACATGGATTTAAGTTGTAGAAGCATGGACACAGGAGTTATGAGGATTACATGCAGTAATAACTTGGAGCGAAGGCTGGTTTCCCCGGGTTTAACTGTGATTGCAAACACTACAAGGGCGGCAGAAAAAGGTTAGCTTGTTTAAATGGTAGCGCCCAATTGGCCGGTTTAAACAAGACCTGGATGGAAGGAATCGGTTGGGAAACACCGGCAGAATAAATTATCGGAGTTTTGTCAGATCGACAGATCGGGCAGAAAGTGGTTGTTTTACTGAAATTTTGGTAAACATAAACGGACCCAGCCAGCCAATAGAATCGCTTGTCTTCCGTTTGTCCGCTACCTGTAATAAAAAGGGAAACAAATCTGGGAGATTTTTCTTGAACCGCCAGAACCAAATTCGTCAGAGGACAGAATCAGATTCTACCCCAGCTCCTTCGCCATTTGCCAGTGAAGCAGACTGCATGGGTTTATTAAAAGCCTGTTGAATCTGAGATTGTGGGTCAGAGGTATCCTGTCACTCATCTTGTAGCAGAGAAGAACATTGGTGTTGTACCTAGCGGTGTAAGATTTGAACAAGCACCCTGTACCTACATCAGTTGGAAGAGTGGGGACCCTCAGTGTTGGGCTTCTCCATCTTATATTCTGGCTTCAAGGAAAAGGCGGAAGTGAAGAAGTTAAGTCCTATTAGACAAGACTGACTCGCAGAGCATTGGCGTACCACACCCGGTTATAGTAGTAGTGATGAAAACAGTGATGATTAAATTAGTCTGGAAGCAACATAGACTTTAGTCAGTGTGACATTCTCAAAAGTAGAAATACTTTGAAGATAAACTCAAGTACCATCATTAACATTGGTTCTAGAGGATTAGTTGCACTAAGACTTTTCATAACAAGGGAGCCTTAACAACTAGGAAAAGACTTTATTTTTAGTGATTGACTTTTATTTGGTGTAGATACATGCAACATCATCAGTGTGATTTTATTTTTAGGGTTTGTGTTTACACAAACAAAACTAAACAGATGACTGTACATAAATAAAATTAAGAAATTGTAGTGCACTATTTTTATTACTTTATGTCAGCTTTGAATTACTTTGAGTTTAGTTAATTCCCCTAGATACTATAACAGCCCATAGGTATAACTCTGAGAGTGGCACCATAGAAGTCTGGTACTGAATATTACTATCTCGGCCAGAAATTCTTTACAGCCTGACTTTATACCTATGAACTCTATACACCATTGCTCTTTTCTGAGAATGGGGTATTTCTTTTAAGACCAGACTCTTCTCTGGCAACTATCTTAGTATCACCTGATACACCTGGTTGTCTTATTCTTCATAAATTAAGAAACCTCTCGCGACAATATCAACAGTTATTAACCGAAAGCATGGAGCAATATAGAAGAGAAAACCCAGAAGAAAAAGTAACCGCATAAATGGGAATGCTTAAAAACAAGCATACAATCAGCAAATGCAAATTTACCTAAAAAGGAGTCTAAGAAAAATCAAATTTGGATGACAGATGGCATCTTGAATAAAATGGCAGAAAGAAAGAAAGCAAAAAACACTCCAGAATATAAAACAATAGACAATGACATACGTACTATGTGTAGACAAGCAAAAGAACGGTGGATAGAAACAAAATGCAAGGAAATAGAAGACTTGGAAGCTAAGCACATGACAAGAGATATGCATGAAGAAATAAAGAAATTATCAAATAGGTCGCGGTTTGCACAAGGAGGAAGCTGTATCAAGAACAAAAATGGTGTAATATTACTTGATGAGAAAGACATATCAAACAGATGGGCAGAATACGTAAAAGAACTATTTGAGGACAACAGAGGTAAAAAAACCATCACCAGAATCTAGTGAAGGCCCAAACATTCTCAGATCAGAAGTAGAGAATGCCATTCATATGATACAAAAAGGAAAATCAGCAGGCATGGATACCATAAAAATTGAAATGATAGAAGCTCTGGAGAGCTTTGGTATAGATACAATCACAGATCTATGCAACGATATATACAATACAGGATATATACCACACGACATGGAGACATCAGTTTTTATAACATTGCCCAAAAAACCAAATGCAACAGAATGTTCAGACTTTAGAACAATCAGCCTGATGAGTCATGCAATTAAGATACTGCTCAAAATAATACAGGAAAGAATAAAAAGTAAGGTAGACAGCGAAATCCAAGAAGAACAGTTTGGTTTTAGATGTAACAGTGGAACAAGAGAGGCAATATTTTGCCTAAGAATATTTGCAGAAAAATATACAGAGATCCAAAAAAGTATGTACATGTGCTTCATTGACTATAAGAAGGCTTTTGACAGAGTCCATCATGAGAAAATAATTGAATGCCTCGAAGACATAGGTATTGATGGAAAAGATATAAGAATACTCAGTAACCTTTATTGGGAGCAAACTGCCACAGTAAGATCTGGAAGGAATTATTCATCATACATAGACATAAAAAGAGGTGTCAGACAAGGTTGTGTGCTGCCCCCTGCCTATTTAATTTATACACCGAAAAAATGTTCAAACAGATATAGGAAATACCAGGACTGAACATCAGTGGAAGGTCAATAAACAACCTTAGATATGCAGATGATACCGTGTTGTTAGCTGAAAGCGAACAGGAGTTACAAGAACTAGTGAAGCAAGTGAACAGTATAAGTCATGAATATGGACTCGACATTAATATTGAGAAAATAAAAACTATGATAATTAGCAAAACAGACGATAAACCCACATTAAAGATAAGCGTAAATGGGAAAATCCTGGAACAAGTCAAGAGCTACGTATATCTTGGTCATATAATAACAGAAGATGGCAGATGTGAAACAGAAATCAAGAAGAGAGAGAATAGGAATGGCCAAAGCCACATTCAACAACATGAAACATATACTGACATCCAAACAGTTATCTCACAAATTAAAACTGAGAATCATAAAGTGTTATATATATTCCGCATTTCTGTATGGCGCAGAAACATGGACGATGAATAAGCATTTGGAAGAAAGAATTGAGGCTCTTGAAATGTGGATATAGAAGAATGGGGCGTATCTCATGGAAAGAGATGAAAACAAATAAGGAGGTCCTAGAAAATCTAGGTATGAAAAGAGAACTAATGAGGGAGGTCAAAGTTCGGCAGCTAAAATACTTTGGCCACATAAAAAGGCATAACACCTTGCAGAAGACCATAACAGAAAAGAGAGTTGAAGGCAAACGTGCAAGGGGAAGACAGCGCTATAAGTGGGAAGATAACATCAAGAGATGGACAGGAAAGAGTCTATCAGAGTGCACCACCAAGACAAGAGACAGAAAACGTTGGAGATCCATTACAGCCAACCTTCGTTGTGGAGATGGCAACTGATGATGATGATGTAAATTTGTGAATTTGTTTATGTGGGAAAAATGTTCCTCCAAGGACCACGTTGTTAATACTACAGAAACGAATTAATTTATCCCCATTTTCGTTTGCTGTTCCGCTGCCGCATTTCCCCATTACTCTTTCATTATATGTATTGTGTGTACCAACTTTCGCATTGAGGTCTCCCATTACTATAATAAGATCATATCTAGGTGTGTCTTCCATTTCTTTCTGCAGTTGTTGATAGAATTCATCCTTGACTTCTTCATCGCTGTCATTCGTTGGTGCGTAGCATTGTATTATTGTAGTATTGGTGAATCTACCTCTCAATCTTAATTTTATCAGTCTGTTGTTGATGGGTTTCCATTCCAGTAATGTCCTTTCTATTCCTTTCTGTAGAATAATGGCTACACCTTCATTGTGCTGTCCATCCTCTCTTCCAGAGTAAAGTACTGTTTCTCCTGTTGCTGTTTTAACTTGTCCTGCCCCTGTCCATCTGCTCTCGCTTATCCCTAGAATGTGTAACATATAGTTTCACATTTCTGCCGTGACCTGTTTTAGTTTACCCGTCTCATTCATTGTCCTGACATTCCAAAATCCTATTCTTGTATCATGTTTTGCGGTCAGGACGTCCGTTCTCATGTCAGTGGCTTCCTTTCGGCTTTCACCAATGACAGTCATACGATCCTCAGACTCCGGATGTCCGTCCCGCAGCAAAGTTTGTTTATTCGTCGTTGTTTCCGTAACTTCAATTTTTTTTTAACATAGACAGGGGTGTCAGCCCTATGCTAAAACCCCCAACCGGGAGGATCAGGGTGTCTGCTTTAGTTTGACCTCTGCCCGCGCAAACCTGTCCAGCTTGGTAGAACCTTCCAGAATTAAAACTCCCGCTGGCATAGCTCTGGGGGTAATCAGGGTACGCAAGCCGCCATACCTCGACAAGATATTGACACCGGTTATGGCAGATAAATAAATAAATATATAAATATATAAATATATAAATATATAAATATATAAATATATAAATATATAAATATATAAATATATATATATATATATATATATATATTATATATATATATATATATATATATATATATATATATATATATATATATATATATATATATATATATATATATATATATATATATATATATATATTTTTTTTTTTTTTTTTTTTCCATTTGTTGTGAGTTTCAAGTGAAGGCTGAGACTCTGCGTCCTTTCTAGCCCTGTCCATGGCTTCCTGACGTTCTTGGAGTGTGCTGGACCAGTATGGTATGTAGTTACGCCGGCATCCTTTGGGAATGGTTTCTTTTGCAGCTTGTAGTATGCATCTGTTGAAGTCTTTTACCACTTCATTAATGTCTCTGTTCTGTACCTTGAGGGTAGACAGCAGCGTGTTCACCTGATGCCTGAATAAACCCCAGTTGGCTTTTTTGTAGTTCCATCTTGTAATGGCTGGGCCTGTACTGAGAGTTGCACTCTGGACAGTAAGAAAGATTGGGCGATGGTCGCTTCCCCCTAGTTGGTCTCCTACTTCTCTACTAATAGATCCAGCTATATCTGGTGTGGAGAAGGCAAGATCTGGTGTTGAAGTTGTGTGCCATCCTCTGGAGTAGAAGGTAGGAGTATCTGTGGCATTATTGACTAGGATTAGGGAGTGATCATCTTGCCAAGTTTCAACCTCTTCACCTCTGTGATCCAGATGGTTATAGCCCCAGCTCTAGGAGTGGCTATTAAAGTCTCCAACTGCTATAAAGTTGGTGGCTGGTACCTGTATAGAGCTGAGACTCAGGGGTTTGTTGTTCGGACAGTAATAGTTCAGGAGTTCTATTTCCATCTTGTCTACCTTTATCTGCAACAGCTGATATTCTGCTCCATCCATGTAGGTTTTCCTTTCGTGTGCAGGAATGTTATTCCTTACAAGAGTAAGTACTCCTCCTTTTCGTCTATCTTTTCTGTCGGATCTGAAGCATTGATATCCCCTTATTTTAAAGGTTTGATCTGCTTTCAAGTGAGTCTCTTGGATACAGCAAACACTGACTTGCTTCTCATACAAGATGTTTTCCAGCTCTGTCTTTTTGCTGTATCCAGCCTGCTTGCTGTTCACTCCCTCTGCATTCCAGTGCATCATGACAAGTGGCACTCTGGGTTTCTCTTTTTCTGTTTTGTTTTGGTCAGTAGTTCTCCTCCGCCGTCTGCTGACTCCACAAGACGGTCTAGAGGGTCCTCCAGTAGCTGAGGGTGGGCTCTGTCGAGGCTCAGAGCCCGGCACTGCACCTGCCTGGTGGAGCTCCACAGGGCGAGCACCAGTACGAGATTTATTTGACGGTGTACTCTCCATAGAAAAAAAAAAAGCGAGTTGCGTGATACTGTGGTTTCCGGTGCGCCTTCTGGCCCAGTATCTATGACTTTAGCACCTGTTCAACGGGAGAGTGGGCTCATCCCTAATCTGTTTATGTTCCCAGTAGTAGACTATTCGCAAGCAGCCTGGGGGTGTCACTGCTCTGCTCGGACCTTGTTTACCGAGGCGGCGTCCGAGCTCGTATGGTGAAAATATGGTTGCATTATCTTCAAAATAGCCCTGTCTTTCCTGCCATCCTGCAACTTTGAGTTAGGGAGTTCTGAGCTCCAGTCTCTTTCCCAGGCATTTTATCCTGGCCTGGCACGCATACAGAGGACCCCACTTCTGGTTCTAAGTTAGCAGTTGGGGACAGGTGGGGTAGCACACTGTGCATTCCCCGTCATCCAGGGGGCTCTCCAACTATGCAGAGCTTGCACAATGCTGTGCTCTGGTTCTGGGCTCACCCAAGGAATCCTCACGTCCTGCACAGAGCCACTTCCAGATACCCACCACCTGCCAACCCCCCATTGTAGAAATCTCCTGCATGCGGCCATCCAGTCAAGAGCCAGTATTAAGTCTGGTGCCCAAGTGATTCCCCCCAAGCTCAGTGTGCAATTCTGGGTTCTCATCATGCTGCAACACAGGGGGGATTGTGATGCTCAGCCATCTCTCTCAACTCTGCACCGATAAATGACATCGGGGACTTAACTGTGTCTCAGTACTGGGAGGCCCCGTTTCCGGGTACACCACACACAGCCAGTTGAGGCAACGGTCGCCGTGGGCGTGTCTTCAGTGGGGAAGTTGTGGAGTCTTTCTGTCCATGTTCTTACACATCCTAACACTGCCCGCAAGACATCGGAGGTTTGGAGAGTGGCCTTCTCTGCTTTTTTGAGCCGGGGTGGGCTCCCCGGGCAAGTCTCGATGGGGATCGGGACGTGTCCACGCGCCAGTGGGCCCAGCATCGGCCACATCTGTTGGAGGACTTGCTCTGCCAGGTTTGAGTTAGTAAATTCCAACTTTGTCATCTTCTTGGCATTGTGATGCTGGGGTGCCTGTGGATTTCCTAACGCCCCGGGTAGAAGCCAGAAGTGTATTGTGCCAGCTCTGGGGGAGATAAATGGAAAAAAGGCTGTAGCAGAGTTTCAGAGAACAAAGCTAGAAGAAAAACGGAAAAGCTGGAGAACTAAAACGGCATCGCTGAACCTTGAGAAAGACGGCAAGAAACTTTGGAGATTAGTCAAGTCTCTAAATGAAGAGCGTTCCTCACCTAGGCAGACTATCACATTGGATGAAGGTGGCAAACTTTTCAGAGGAAAACAAGCTGCAGACTTGTTTGCTAGAAGATACAGTTCAGAAAGCAACTTACCCATTAACATAGATCATCAGAGAGAGATAAGAAAAGAAATACTGGCAACCATGGGACAGACAGATACTCCTGCCCCAATGAGGGAACCCATCACACTAGGAGAACTACAGAAGGCTATTTCCAAGCTTAAGTTTCAAAAGTCACCCGGCCCAGACAAAATCAGCAACGAAATGCTAGTAAATCTGAGCTCAGCAGCAAAGACAAAACTGCTTGAGATATTCAACCACAGCTGGTTGAAAGGAACGGTACCCCAAGTATGGAGAGAAGCCATCACAATACCCATACTAAAGAAAGGGAAATGTAAGACCGAGGCTGCAAGTTACCGGCCAATCAGTCTCACAAGCTGTGTTGGGAAGACTATGGAGCGAATAGTCAACCACAGATTGAAATGGTATTTAGAGTCTGAGCAGATCCTGGTGCCGGAACAAGCTGGATTTAGAGAATGCTACAGTATAGAAGACCAAGTTACTTACTTGTCTCAAGCAATAGAAGATGCCTTCCAGGAGAAGAAAAAGGTCCTAACGATCTGGGTCGACTTCAAGCAGGCCTTTGACAAGGTGTGGAAAGATGGCCTCATTGCAAAACTTAGGAGAAGTGGAATCCAAAGCAACATGATGAAATGGATCCAGTCATACTTGCATAACAGGAGAACTAGAGTCACTCTTGACGGTCTGCAGAGCAGAAAAGTGTTGCTCCATCAGGGGGTACCTCAAGGAGGAGTAATTTCCCCAACACTCTTCCTTGTTTACATCAATGACCTGGTGAAAGATCTCCCTGCAGGAGTTAAAGCTGCCTTATATGCAGATGACCTAGTACTCTGGTGCGCTGATGAGAATGTCACCACAGCAAATTATAGAATGCAGCGGGCAGCAGACATGCTAGTGTCATGGGCAGAGAAATGGCTTATCACAATAAACACAGACAAAACCTCCACAACACTGTTCTCCCTCGCCCCCAAGGACAAATCAGCTAACATACACCTAGGGACAACCGTGATCAAGGAAGAAAGCTACCCCACCTATCTTGGGGTGACATTTGACCAAAGGCTTACATGGAATAAGCATATTGAAAACGCAGAAGGAAAGGCCCGAAGACGACTAGGCATACTCAGAAAATTAGCAGGTACCAACTGGGGAGCAAATGAACGAAATCTAAAGAAGATTTATAATGGAGTAATAAGACCACACTTAGAGTTTAGCTCAGCAGCATGGTCATCAGCTGCTAACTCACATCTGCAGTCTTTGGACAGGGTGCAAAATCAAGCTCTCAGGCTCATTACAGGAGCCATGAAAACTACACCAATAACAGAGATGCAGAAGGTTGCTGGATTACAGACATTGTCCCATAGAAGAGACACAAAAACCATGATCTAGATGGAAAAGTACAACAGTATGCCAATGCACCCAATGAAGGCAAGACTAGATGATCTGGCATTGGGACGTCTAAAGCGTAGCAGCTTTGTGCATCGGGGGAAAAGACTTATAAGACAGCATCAAGAGGACCTATCCATGAAGACAACACCACTGAAGCCCACCCTATACCCTGTACCATGGGAGCAGGCCAGTAGTGCCCTCCAAATTAATACATCAGTCAGTGGTCTCACAAGTGGATGTGAGTATAATGATCTGCAAAAACGAACTGCTACATTGAGTATGATCCAAGAAAGCTATCCCGATCAATCATGGATACATGCCTATACAGATGGATCAGCAACTAATGCTGTTAGGAATGGAGGTGCCGGTATCTTTATCTCATATCCTGACAACCACTATGAGACTAGGCACATTCCCACTGGTAAATTCTGTTCCAACTATGCAGCTGAGGTTCAAGCTCTAGAGCAAGCTGCAAATATGATTTATAACACCAACTCTGACTGCCACCAGGTAGTCATCCTCACAGATGCACTGTCTGTCCTGCAAGCTCTCAAGGGTGGTAAACTCCCGCATCTGAGAAATGAACTAAACAAGGTAGCTGCCAAAAAGAGAACCATACTTCAGTGGGTACCATCTCATTGTGGTGTACCCGGAAATGAAAAGGCAGATAAACTTGCAAAAAAGGGAGGAGAATGTGAACAAGAAGATAATGAAGTCACATACTTTGAGAAAAAGAGAGCTATCCAGACTATCAGAAGAGAACAGAACCAACCCAAAGACGACTATCACACTCTCGACTGGCAGGGACAGATAACTATTTTTCGACTCAGGACAGGGCATAACAAACTGAATAAACACATGCACAAGCTACGATTGTCTGCTTCACCACTGTGCACATGTGGATTAATTGAACAAACTGCTGAGCATGTTCTACAGGACTGTCCTCTGTATGACCAGTTAAGAAAGATATACTGGCCCAATGACTCAACACTAAACTCAAAGCTATATGGAGTTAAAGAGGAACTTCAAACAACAGTCGAATTCATCATGAGAACTCGTCTGACGGTGTAATCATCAAAGGTGCGATCGCAAGAAGAAGAAGAAGAATATATATATATATATATATATATATATATATATATATATATACATATATATATATATATATATATATATATATATATATATATATATATATATACAAAACTACTTGGGGTCACACATGAGCCGTTTGTTCAAATACCCTGGCCGTGAATAGTAGTATTAGAAGTAGTAGCAGCAGCAGCAATAGTAGTAGTAGTAGTAGTAGTAGTAGTAGTAGTAGTAGTAGTAGTAGTATACACAATAACATAAAATCAAGAATGAAGTTAGAGCAGAAAAAGAAAAAAGAACGAGGTAGGTAGGACAAGAAGAACCACTAGAACGTGCGAGTCAGAAAGCAGGAAAAGATAGCAATACGATGAGAAGAAAAATCGAACAGAGAGGTTCAGTCTCTACGGCGGCGACCTGACCACAGATACCTGAATTTCACGATGCCTAGCAAACCAGAAGGATTGAATGCACCTAATTTTATTCTCATATCAACAACCTTCAAGGGTGTTCCCGACCAACTCACAGGATTCCTTAGAATCTTCCTCACTCAATCATCCCCCTTCCAGCATATTTTTTGTCTTGTTTTTTTTTCTTCTGTTTCAAGTCTTTATGTTTATTTTTTCCTTCATCATTCTTCTCTGTGCTCTTCGCTCTGCTATTTTTCTCCAGCTTCATCATCTCTTATGGTTTTCTCATGGTATCCCAGTATTTCTTATTTTTTACCTTTTTCTTCTTATTCTTTTTTCCCTCTCCTTCTATTCCCCCCATTCTCCTCCCCACATAATTCCACATAAAATCTTCTCCAGATGATTGCACATAAAATATTGTTTTTCTCTCATCGCTTTATTTCGCTTCCGCCTTCTCTTTTCATATCGAAATTCGTCTTCCTTCCTGTTTGGTGTCCTTCTTCTGTTTCTCATTCTTATTCATCTCTCTCATGCTTTTTTATGCCAATCAAACTAATGTCTTTTTTCTCCTCTACTCGCTTTAAATAAATTATTTCGTTTCTGTTTATTCGTTCCCCTTTAACCCAATCACCGCTAATCGTCGTTTCCTCCATTTTAACCATAAACGTTGGTGTCTTCGTACATCCAAGTTACAAATTGCTTAAGTTGTTTCGAAAATTCCAAATGCTCAGTCTGGATATATTTCTTGAAGTGACTTTCTCTGGGTTGTGTCGTGGACTTCCTTAAGATGACCTTCTTCATCCTCTATGGATGGCTTTATGTTTTTAGAGTACCCGCAACATAGCAATTTGTGTTTGGTTTGGTTTTAACTCTTTAAGTCCCAAGCAAAAAGCAGGGTTTGGCCCAAACAAAAACGGCCACCACAGTGCTTTTTTATTGTTGTTGTTTGAAAAAAAAATTTTTTTTAATGTTCATATGCATAAATACGAAGGGTGAGAATGTTGTTGGCAGTCAGGAACTGCGTGGTCAACCGTGCAAAATGGGGTCTGGAGTTGTTCTGTTGAAACACAGACCTTTGGGCAACCAAAAGTGGAAGGACATGGGGTCGAAGAATTTCATTGACGTATCGTTGCGCATTCAAGCCTCCTCCAATGTGCACCAATTGACTCCTTTCGTTGTAACTGATCATTCCCCACACCATTGCACCTCCACCACCGTGCGGCGGAGCTTCATCAACGCAATTTTGGGCAAAACGTTCATTTTGCCTACGGTAGACCCTACGCCGTCTATCATGACGCTGAAACAAAAAGAAAGATTCTTCACTAAACCAGACACGTCTCCATTGATTGTCAGCTGCCCAGGTGTCGCAGATATAGTTGATGGTGCACTCCAATTGACGTTGAATGAGAATTCAATTGTCGCATAAAGAGTTTTGTATAGTAAGGAAGATGTGTAGAAAGCACATATACCTTTAGACACTAGTTTTCACAGAGGTAAGCTAGTGTTGAGGGAAAGAGTTAACAGAAGGGCATAGGTTGGTGTCAGTGATTCTCTCACCTTTTAGACTACCAACTCTTGTATTTTTCTGGCGACGACTAACTCTTTCTTACTCAAATCTTTTTAAAGATGGACTAGCAGTAACAGGTAATAATACAAGGAGGGTTGAGAATGTTTTTTCTGAACAGAACATACAATCTACTAAGTCAAACTCAGAATGATGGTGAGTTACAGAATGTACATAATTACTTTAATTACAGTGGAACATAAAATCAATGTTGACATATACTTTGAAAAAAAAAGAAATACTAGGACATTTAGAACTGTCAGTGTCTTTGGTTCAGATAAGAAGTAAGAGGCTATTTTCCTCACTGACGAAAGTTTATTCCTATGGCTATTTCGTGGATAAGTGAATTCTGATTTTGGCCTGGGTTTTAAGTAGACTTATCTGCTTGGACTTCTCCTGTGCGTCTCAGTAGGTAGGAGTTACCAACTGGATAATGTGCTTCAGTTGATCTACAGTCCAAGAGATGACTAGGCTTTTTTGTTAACCTGGTTGTGAAGTTGCGTTATGTTGTTCAGGTGCTGACGAGGTGTTGACTGCTTAAATGCTGTAGACTGCTCATATGCTGTAGACTGCTCATATGCATATATATATATATATATATATATATATATATATATATATATATATATATATATATATATATATATATATATATATATATAATTAAATTTGAATTAAACAGACGAAGCTTGGTATGTATATTCAATGATCGTAATTTCCAAATGTTAGATAATCTATTGAAGGCGCTAGCTGCCAAAGCAATTCTAGTATGGATTTCTCTTGTTGTGTCACCATCCTGAGTCATTTTACTGCCTAAATAATTGAAACTTTCAACTTTCTGTAGTTTTTCCCCGTTCAAGATGACATCAAAGGTCTCGTTAGAAAAGTTCATAGCTTTAGTTTTAGAGGCATTTATTTGGAGACCTATTTTAACCGAGAGATGACACAAATTATTTATTGCTTCTTGGAATTGTCTTGGTGTTGAACTTAAGAATGCTACATCATCTGCGAAATCCAGGTCCCCCAGGAATTTTCCATTTGTCCATTTTATACCCAATTGTTCATTGTGGGTATAGTTTCTCATAACCCAATCAATAGCTATTCCAAAAAGTAGTGGTGACATAATACAGCCTTGTTTCACCCCTGTTTCTACTGTAAACCATTCTATATTCCCTTTATTTGTTCTAACACAACATCTTGCATTGTCATATACGCTTTGATTATATTCACATATTTTGTTGGAAAACCATAGATTGTAAGTATCTTCCACAATGATGGGCGGTGTAGACTATCAAAGGCTTTTTGAAAATCGACGAAGGTGATAATAAGTGGCGATTGCCTTTCCACTGATTCTTCTATAATTGTTTCTTAGTGTGAATATTTGATCAATACATGATCGTTTCGGCCTGAAACCCGCTTGTTCTTCTCTGATCTTTTCGTCAGCATGCAATTTAAGTCTTTCTAACATCATGCAACATAATAATTTTCCAGGTACTGATAATAGAGATATACCACGCCAGTTAATACAGTCTGATAGATCACCTTTCTTCGGTAACTTTACAATAATACTGTCTTTCCATTGTTGTGGTGGTTGTTCTTCTCTCCATACTTCATTTATAATATCTAAAATTCTCAAGAGGTTCTTGTCATTAACTGCTTTAATCATTTCCCCTGAAATTTCGTCAACTCCAGCAGCTTTAAAATTTTTTAATCTTTTAACGGCTTGTTTGATCTCGTCCAGCGTGAATTCATCGCAAGTTATTGGCAAGGTGGTTGTGGGTGTTTCATTATTAAAATCAGGTGTTACTGTTGGTGGTGGTCTGTTTAGCACCTCCATGAAGTGCTCAGCCCATCTCTTCATTTGTTCTTTTTCTGTTGGTATTGAATTCCCTAATTTACCTTTAACAGGTGTTTCCATAGCAGTAGGCTGGTGACATAGTTGTTTTGTAATTTGATAAAGGCACCTACTATTACCAGTTCTTGCAGCATTTTCAGCTTCTACGGCCAGTTCATTGATGAAATGTCTTTTATCTCTTCGAGTTTTTGTCTTCACTTCTTTATTTAACAAGTTATAAGTTAGTTTGCAAGATTCAACTGCATTATGTGTACTTGCCGCTAGTAGTTTAAGTTTTGCTGTTTTCCTTTCTTGTATTTTATCCCAAGTATCTTCTCTCATCCATTTTTTCTTTTTATGTACTAGGTATCCAGTGGTATTTATGATGGTGATGGTAAATCCTATCGGCTGGCTCTGTGGTGATTGCCAATTTTGAAACAGCGTAACATGCTGGATAAATCCGATGATACGTCTGTCAAAAGTCAGATAGTAATGATTGGTATTACGCCACAGTGGGCTGATAAAATTGAATGAATATCTGAGTATTTGTAAGTCCAGTTAACTTTACTATTTAATGTTTATGTGTCTCTCTGGCAACTCCTGTCCACAACTAAACTTGGGGACGCGTAATGTCATGATGAGGACAACATTAATCAATCAGTAGATGAAGAAAAGGACCAAAATAGACCACAATAGACCAAAATAGACCGCTGATCGCCGTTTGATCAGGTCTGCTAGAATAGAGAAACATTATGAAAAAATGCTACTATTATAACTCTACATATATATATATATCCACTGAAGGTTGACAAGAACGATCTCTTATCCTCTCCGTAAGTCCTGATTAAAGTTAACAGGCACACGGTGTCTCTAGCCTATTCCTGTCCGGTCAGCTTTCGCTTAGCGCAGCGTCTCTAGTTCGGGTGAAGGTATGTGCCCTCCCCGCTCCTTTGCACGCGCGTTAACGATCAGCGCACAATGTCAATTATTATTTAATTACACATACGCGCACTTAACAAATATCGCCTGTCATTAATGGTTATTAGATTGTCGGCGTCGGGTATAACTAACAGTCACTTACTAAAGTTACACAAAATGAAATATAACGTGAATTCTATGTCACACTCTTTTGCATAGCGGAGAAATCAGAAACCTCTCTTTCCCAAGATAAAAGATTTCTACGGTCGCTCTGTTCGGCGTTGCTAACCGACAACAGAGACTTAAACCGCGTAATAGAAAGATCCCAATCGTCAGTTTCACTTGTGCCATGTTGAGTGTACCCACTTCTGGCCAGAGTGTAAGGCTTAGTGTAGATGTGCTGGTCCCTCAAGATCTTAACGATCTCATCCATCAACAGGTTTCGGTATGGAGATCCGTTATCCGTCATTACTTGTTGAGGGAATCCCAACCGAGTAACGATCTGCACGAGGGCTTCTGCGACATGCTTCGAATCTCTGAATGTTAGCGGGATAGCTTCTGCCCACATAGTACATGTGTCGACTAAGGTCAGAACAAACCTGTGCCTTCTTTTAGTCCTTTCGAAGGGTCCTAAAATGTCGATCACAACCCGTTCAAATGGTGTTCCCATTATTGGCATTTCACCCATGTGGACTGGGGGCGTCCGTTGCTTGGGTGGCACACGTTGGCACTGGGCACAGGATTTCACATATCTGATAATATCATTTTTCATTCCTGGCCACCAATAATGAGTCGATATACGTTGGTTTGTGGCGTTCTGTCCCATATGTCCGCTGAAGGGAAGAGAGTGCCCCATTTCTAGGATTTGGCTTCTGTACTGTTTCGGTACTAGGAGCTGGTTGTAACCTTGGTCAGGCTTGCCCGTTCTGCGATAAAGTACGCCATCCTTAGAAAAAATGTCCTTGTGCTGTCTAGGGTCCTTAGCCATGGGCAGTTTCCTAAAGCAGGGGGCCAAAGTAGGGTCCTTTTGTTGCGCCTCTTTAAGTTCCATAGGTAACAAATTTTGCGCAGGCTCCCGTTCCTTCTTGGTTTGCCCTCTTGTAGTTGCTGCTGCCACAATTGGCTCTTCCGGTTTCCCAATAGACACATATCTACCGCCAAGTATGACTGGGTAGATCGGGTCATCCATAACAGCCGCTTTGATCACACCTCTGACAAAATCAGAGTGGATCTCCACCAATGCGATGGGAAGCGTTGTAGGTGCCTCACTCTTAGAAACTCCACAAAGTTGGACGGTCTCTTCAGTCTCTTGACCGGGTTTGACCAGGTGCCTGGCGACAATGCAATCAAAAGAAAGCCCCGTGTCAAATAAACAAAAAGTTTGAGAACCGTTCAAAATAACAGTACCTCGCGTTGAGGGTCTCTCTCCCTCAGGTTGAGAATCACTGACATTAATTCCACCTTGCGAGACTGTTAATAAGCATCCGATGCGTTTAGGCTCGGTGTGCTCGGTCTGATCATATGTCCCGTGGTCAGGGGTTTTCCCTTTGCCGCCTTGTCCTTTCTGACCGCGCTGTCATGTAGGACGGTTGGGTTGATCAGACTGTTAGTTATTGTTGGGGTACTTGTTTTTGTAGAACTTAGACTTTTCAGGAGGGGGGTTTTGAGGTCCAGTTTCTCTGTGGTTACCTTGGTGAGAAGCATGAGAAGATTGGTCTAGATTATTCTTTCGAACAGGCTCTTCTGTCGGTTTACGTTTTGTGGCCGGCAGTTCGGCCAGCGCATTTTGATATCGCTCAGACTTTTCCAAAATGTCTTCAAGCTTTTCTGCTCCTTGCTCAGCTAGAAATCTACGGGTGTCAGCAGACAAAGTGTTCTTTATCTGTTCGCATATAACGAACTCCTCAAGACCTTCATAGGTAGAGGGGAGCTGTGAAAGCTCAAGCACTCTGTCAAGTATCCCTCAAACGAGACGAGAACTGCTGAAAAGTTTCAGAGCTCTCCTTCCTGCTGTTGCGAAACAGTTGCAAAAATTTGCGCGCATCCATTTCAAAGCGCTCAAGTAAAGCTTTCTTCAACACGTCGTAGTGTTCTTGTTGGCTGCTTTCCAGTTTGGCGTAAACATCATACGCACTGCTGTTCAAAACCTAAGAAAGCTTTATATTCCAACGCGACCTCTCTAAACCGTTCAGAGTTGCAATTTTCTCAAATTTTTCTAGCCATGTGTCAATCTTCTCATTAGGACAAGGGAAAGATTGTAGAGAAAAAGACATAGCGTTGAGTTGAAGAGATTGAGTGTTAGAAGGATCAGTTAAGGAAGAATGCGAAGAAGACTCTCCATTGCTGGAGGTAGAGGCAGCACCACGGCTTTGGACCTCTAGAACTTTAAGCGCCAGCTCATGATGTCGTCGTTGCTCATTTTCTCTTTCCTCATGCTGTCTCTCTGTAGAGCCCTTTTCGTAGGCCTTTACAGTCGTTTACAGATGAGGGTAGTCTCATATTTTATTAATATGTGGTCCTACCTCTGTAATAAACTTTACACACCGACTTACAGGAAAGTAAGTATTATTGGTGAGTTTGATTTTCGTAGCGCACGATTGTGCACTTATGCGAGTATTGGGTTACCCCGCCCGCATGTGTTGCCAAAGACCAGTCTACGTCATAGCTGGGGTTGAGAAGTTTAGTGCCCAAGAATCAGTCCATTGATTCGTGGCGTTCGAACCCGTGTTGCGGGTATATTTTATTCTTGTGTATGACCGTCCGTCTGTTAAGAAGATGAGGACTCGGGTCAACAGTATTCTGGTGATTTTTCTTGGGAAGAGAAGCAAGTACGATTTAGATAATAATGTATTTCGTTCTCATGTAGACGTCTAGTTGTACCAATGACGTATTGGTTCAAAATGGAGTCCTACTTGAACTTATTGTATGAATTTTAAAGCCGACGGATTCCGACGTTAGGATTATCCAGGATTGGCTTGGTATATATTTTTATGATATGAATCAGTATTCGGCCGTTACGAATACGTACCCCGCAAAGCAGAGGTGACTCAAGTATTTGCTATATCTAAGCTATGATGCCACGAAGGTCGTGGGCAGGAAATTGAATTATTGTTGTTTCACATTGATTGAAGTAAGAGGCCAGTACTAAAAGGAGATACGTAGTATCGGAACATTATATGATATAGAAGACCTGACAAGGTTCTCCGTCATTGCCAAGGTCATAGGACAGTAGAAGATTGACATATCGTATATAACTGCCTCATTTGTTTACTTGGGTGCCATGTTATGAACACTGTATAACTAGTCTGACGTTACCTAAGAGATTATCTTACGGAACGAATTAACTGTAATTTTAAATATGAAACTTACGTTGTGTGCTGTCTGGTGGAACGTCAACCGTCCGTCGTCAAAATTAAATGTTCGTCTAGTCAACCGTATGATGTCAAATAAATTGAATGAACTGTATACCGTCTTGGCATTAGTTGATGTGCCTCTGGTTGGAAGTTCAAGTTGACTTATTACTACATTGTTCAGAAATTTGAATCCATTCGCGTTATGTCAAAAGTAGACAGATTCAACAAACCCACGTTCATATAAAAAAGCATCTAACACTCTCCTTCTCTCTTTCCTCATGCTGTCTCTCCTTCTCTCTTTCCTCATGCTGTCTCTCCTTCTCTCTTTCGTTCCCCCTGCGAATTTCCATTTCTTCATCCATCTTCTTCTGCTCTCTAGCTTCGGCTGCTTTCCTCTCCGCATCATATCTCTCAAGTTCGTCTCTGACAAAAGCCTTTCGCTTCCTCTCCTTCTAAACCCTCTTCTCTCGCTTCGTCCCTGAGGATCTGCCTAAGCTTCGCCCTCTCTGCCATCGCAAATAGGTGACTGAGACTAGTCGAAAATGAAAAAAGAAAAGGATACACTGGTTCCTTACCACTTACGAGAAAATACCAACAAAAGATGATATAATTAACTGGGATACCTACTCCAAAAATATAGTGTCTAACTATCGCTGCTATTAATCGGCAATAAAGCACCTAATGCAGACGACTACGCCAAATAAATGGTAGTTAAGATTAATCACTAACAAAAATAAGTTGCTACAGTGGAAACAAAACAATTATTGCAAAAGTTTTAAGGAGAATTAAAAATCCCTTAATTTTTAAATCCACTACAAGTTCACTCCTGAAGACAGTTAGGGTAAGGGAGGCAATTAACAGGACGAAAAAATATAATGTCCGAACGCACTCCTTAACTTAGTTCAAACACCTTTCTGCTTCTACCCTGTGATTGTAACACAATCACAACTCTCTACCAGCGGTTTAGTATTACAAAATTAACATATAACATATCTTCCGACAAAATCAACCTGTAAATCAAAATGTATAATATACTCAGAAATGCTGTGGAAAAAAAAAACAATTTCTTTACGTGTGGTCAGCAAGCCCATAAACAGATCGATTGTCTCGGGGATAGTTATTTTTAAAGATATAAAAACTCACAAGACATCACACTCTTACTCTATATCAGAATAAAGAAAATTAATCCTGAAGACGAGCTGATATTCGTATTTGCTCAGGACTAGAGTTCAATTCCCGGAAAACGAGCCACCATTCTGTCGTAGATTTTTGATAGGGGAATTAAGACTTGGGTTGGTCCCTTCTGAATAGATTAGAACAAGTGATAGCCACAGTAAGAGATAATAACAGAAATAGATTTTCACGAGTGAGATGGTAGAAATTAATAGAGTCTGTCCCTGAAATCGAGAATTTTCTCTCTCTCAGTCTGTCTTCTACAACAGATCTAGAGGAGTCAGACAGTCTATTGACTATATATATATTAATATATATACGAGTATATACCACTCACGTATACACACACATAAGTGACGACAGTTAGACGCACAGACGTGAAAACTATAACAATGGAATATAGATATTTTGGAACGAGCTGACCGACACGCTTGAATAAAGTTTATGTAAATTTATTAACATAAGGAAAATTTACCACAACACATAAATGTTAATATCAAGCCTAGAAAATACATATAAGGTAATGAATTGCTACAAGAATGATAGACCCATAGGTATAATCTTTTCCCTCGATGTATAGCCCACAGTACTGTTAGAAGAAAATGTGATAGCCCCAAAGAGTCCCGGATGCATACGCTATAGTCTAAGAGTTCCCTTTAAAGGTATGAACAGAACGGATACTCTAACCTATCCTAAGGAAAATATCATTAGCAACAAAACTGCATGAAGGACGTTAAGCCAGCAAAATGGGTGCCAAAAATACAACAATAAAGGAATCACTCAGTCCTGTATTCACTATATTCATGTCAGCCGTGGCCACGCGCTTGCATTCGTACTTACAGCTTTGGTAGCAACTTCTGGAAAAAAACAATTTTTAGGACATACATATACAGAATCTCCGGTGTTATTCTTGGCCACGGGAACCCCAGCTCCGCAAAGACAGGTTGAATTCACTACTTCATGGAACGTTTCCTTGGTTATTATTATTTAGGATATCTGTTTATGTCACATTAAAATTGTCCAGGCACGAAAGTTAACAGCGAGCACAGTGTCAATAGCTTAGGTTTTCCAGTACCTAGGAATGTCTGGTCGGTGCCTTCTCTCAGTATAGAAATTTAATTTGGTCACACCACAATTAGTCAAAATGTCGGAATGTTAATGATTTGTAATTTTTCTCGCCACAGGGCTGCATGTACATGAAAGTTTGTGAAGAAATATAATCTGGCTCAATAGGCCCAGTATAGGCATTTAGTCTTTAAAACCGTTAGTGAGAGTTGTACTCTGTCTATTTCTGGAGGCAAACGCCCTGCCAGACAGGTGTTAACTTGTAGACACACGTGGTTAAAGATAAAAATGTTTCTTCTCTCAGTTGTACTAAAACCGCTGGTAAATGTTGGGCTGACCCAAAACTGTATAAGGAAGAGAAAAGTACAAAATACTTAACCACAATATTCGCTTCGGTTATAACTTACATTATAACTGCAAGCGTAGAGCTTGTCTTAACATTAAAACTCCCGTGAAATAATTATGATCGTTTAAAAAAATCAATCATCATGAATTAGAAAATACCTACGTATTTCGTCAATACTCAATGATCACTCAGTGCAGTTATAAGTTAGTTTAAAATATACTCGGACTGGCTACTAGCAATTTAATTTAATTTATTTATAGCTGCATGAGTTTAAGCTAGAAAAAATAATTTATTCTGCTTTCCACTGTAACACGTCAACTAGAGAATATAACAGACTTATAATTTAATCCCTCTGCACAGAAATTAACTAGTGAAATAAAATAGGCGATTTACCACTTAAATCACTCAAAACGTACTAGATATATAATATTACCTCCAAACAGCACTACAGGCGATCACCACGACTAGAATTATTCACTGGATAGGTATTCTAGAAGCTCGGCAAAAATTGACGAGTAAACTAAGAACTTCGCTATATAAGCTTATTCTCTAGCACGAGCGATCCGTCTACTGCAACTTAGGAGGACTGAATGCATGAAGACTAACTACTGGGGTTTATATCTTATGAAAAGAAATGATTTCCTAATTCTCGAAAACCCGAAATAGTTCCCGTCTTAACACCTACATAAAACTCAGACGACGGCAATGAAACTGCCAGACGCGTTTCACACTTGCCGCTACCTATGGTCATCTCTGAGCGATGCATGTGTTTCACCTTACACCTATCACCGAGAAATCTACCCTAAATCCGTCGTGTCAGATAAAAATGTAGACGATTGTCTGCCATCTTCTCTCTGTCGAGAACGAATTTCACACTATTCGCTCTCACCGAGAACTGTGCTTTCGCAATAAAAATGCTTTGCTACATAAGAAAAGAGACAGGCGAAGGTATGAATGGGAGAGTTTATATTTTCACAATCAAACGAATGCGAAAAAAGAAAAAGGATAAAAGAGCGATAATAAAGTAGAAGACGCGGGTAGAATAGAGAAAAGATATAGAAATTTATTAATCATAAATCTCTCTGCGACAGGGAAGCAATCACCCTATAGTCCCTGTCAGAATAAGCTGTATGTTATAATGTAGATAATCCTACATAGCACACACCCAGAGCACACCAGGCTACTATGCTGTGAGTACTCTCTGCTGGTACTAAGGGTTTAAGGCACACTCACACTAGACTCTTAGCTCGCTGTCACAGAGGTACGACCACAGTACACAGTAGCTGACATGAGTAATACAATAACGCCTAAAACAGTAATATCCCTTTAATAAATAAGGTACACACATATGAGCCGCACACGGCTAACAGTACACATGAAATGCAAAACACAATGTAATGAAAATACCGAACAGCTTGCCAAAATCACCAGCTCAACATAATAGCAAAACAGTCACCGATATAATTTATCCAGCGACTACATAATGACTATCGCTCACAGGCGACGCCCAATACAGACACACGGCAATACATAATTGCAAGATTCTACTGTAAATAATATCCAGGAAAGATCTACTAGAAATCACATCACCAATCTAGCAATCTATCACTAATCCTGAACACCCGAAACAATCGGCAAGCAATGAACAAAATGGCATTCATGTAATCCCAGCGAAACCGCTGACAAAGGCAACAAACGTCCGAACAGGACGGCTGACATCTCGTACAATGATTTGCGCCAAAAGTTTCATGTCGTCTTCCGTTTTGGCCCAACTCGCCAAACGGGTTTTTAAAATGAGTATCAATGTTGTCACTCTTACAGCGTGACCAACTCAAGATTTCTGCGAATGTCTATACTGTGACAGTCCCGATTTAGCACCCTCTGATTTTCATCTATTTGGTCCACTTAAAGATGCACTTCGTGGGACAAGGTTTGAAGATGATGAAGGAGTGATTTATGCAGCGAAGAAATGGCTACATGATCAAGACACAATCTGGTACGGGCTAGGAGTACATGCACTTGTTTCGCGCTGGCATAAAGCCGTACAAGTTGATGGGGATTATGTTGAATAATACAGATGTTTACATGACATATCCATGTATATTGTGTATTCTTCTTCTTCTTCCTCGTTCGTCCTGAAAAGGACGTTGGTTGCGTTGTGTCTGTTTACAGCGGAGCTGCGATATCTGCGCCTTTCGGCCAACACATCCGACTTCAGCACGGCATTTTTTGGGACCGGGTTTGCCGTCCTTCTTCGATCCCTACTCTCTCAGCCAGACTGCAGTGATGCAGCCTGTTTCCAGGACCACCACGTGGAGGTGGAGTAGGCTTGGTCAGCTCTGGTTTGCTGACCCTGCGCAAGCAGTCAAGCTATGAGTCGCTGACTGCATTCTCTATTGCTGCGTCTTTGGGTATAAATTTCATGCTTTTTGAATAAACAGCTCCTGAGAAAAACGATGTGGTGCATTACTTTCTGAACGCCCCTCGTATATTATCCGGTTCACTTCACAAATTGGCCCCAGTTCATCCTCTAACTAACAAAGACTAGTGAGGTGAACGCCGAATCTGGTGGCTTTTTTTTTCCTGGATGAACAAAATGTCACCGCGAATAGTTGATGTAGGAACGTGCTCTTGGGGTTCACAGTTAAAAGAGAAAAATACTTCCAGTATTGGAAAACATCTGGTTCCTAAAAAATGTTACAAAGGATGATAATGATAATCCTATCGGACAACTCTAAGTTAGAGCTCCGATTCTGAACTGCGTAAAATCTCGATAAATCCGCTTGAATACGACTGTCAGAAGTCGGGAACAATCATGTTATTTTGTACACCCTAGTGGCGCTGATTTTTGATAGGGGAATTAAGACATAGATTAGTCCCTTCTGAATAGATTAGAACAGGTGATAGCTCAGTGAGAGGTAAATGTAAAGAAATAGATTTTCACGAGTGAGATGGTGGAAACTAGTTAGAGTCTGTCCCCGAAATCGAGAAGCTTCTCTCGTTCAGCGTATCTCTACAACAGAACTTAGTTAGTCAGACAGTCTACTAGAATATATATATATATATATATATATATATATATATATATATATATATATATATATATATATATATATATATATATATATAACCACTCACATACACACATACATAAGTGACGACAGTTAGACGCACAGACGTGAAAACTACATCAATGGATTAGGGATCTCTTGGGACAAGCTGACCGACACACGTAAAATATTTATCATAAAGAAACTTTACAACAGCACTACTTTGAATATCAAATCAAATACAAATAAACATAGCTTAATGAATTCATTAAAGAGTTAGACTCATATGGGTAATCCTCCCTCCCTCTGTTGAGACAAAATCCCGTTAAGAAGAAAGTTATTAACCACAAAGAGTCAAAGATTTATACGCTATAGTCTAGGATTTTCCTTTGCAGTAAAGAACAGTGTTTATACGTTAATCTATTCTGAAAGGGAAAACAGTATTAGCAAACAAACTTTGCATAACAAAAAAAATACAAAGTGGGTACCTGAATTTTAGACGATCAAAGAACCACTCATTCCTGCTTTCTTTCTATCCATACAACAGTGAACACTGACATTCGTTCTTACCTACAAACTTGATTTTCACCTTCTGGCTCAATCTTTAGGACACACACCTACAGCACACCCAGTGTTCTTTTGGCAAAGAGAACCCCAGCTCTACAGAGACAGGTTAAATCCAATTTTCCGGGGAGCGTTCTCTTTACGACTATATTTTTTTCCTGGATTACTCTTTATGTCACTTCAAATCAGTTCAGGTAAAATATATGTCACCGTGCTCACAGTGTCAGAATCATTGAGGTTTCCAGTACTTAGGAAATGTCAGGTCGGAAACTTCTCTCAGTATAAAAATTCTTGGTCACACCACAACTGATCAAACGTCGGAAATGTTAAGGTTATATATTTCGCTGCAACTGTACATTAGATGTTGCAAAAGAACTCTGGAACTATCTGCCCAGTTAAAAAGTCACTTTAAATGTTCGTTAGGTTGGTATTCGGTCTCTCTCTCTGGGTGTAAACACAACCTCAGACCAGATTTACCTTGAAGACCCAAAACTAAGTTAAAATGTTCTTTAGTAAGATTATTCTCAGTGTTAAATGAAAGCCGCTGGTAAGGTTTAGGGTTTGACCCAAATACTGTATAAAAGATGAGAAAAATACAATGCTTAACCATAATATAGTATTCTCACTACTGTCCTACCTCGCGTAAAATATAATATATTCACTTCGGTTATTTAACTTTAAATTACAACTTCAAGCTTAAAGCTAGTTTTATCGTTTAAACTCCCGTGAAATAAATTCTAGTCATTAAAAAAATAAGTCATCATGAATTAGAAATAAATACACATTTCGTCAATACTCATGATGAATCAGTGCATTTACTTAGTTTGTTAAAATATTATCTGACTGCTTACTAGCAGTTAATTAAATTTATATTATAGCTGGAAAGGTTTAGCTAGAAATTAATATTAGTTCTGCTATCCACTTTAACGCAGTAAAACTTTGAGAAATATATTTGACGATTAAACTAGTTAAATCACTCAAACTTCTAGGATAGTAATTACCACAAGCCAGAAGTAAAACGGTCTCCAATCGAAAACTAAGTGATACTTCTATTATAAGAGATCTTTAGAATCGAAAGCTAGATGTTCTCTGCAGTTCTGGCGGTACTGGATAACTTAGAGTTAGAATGCTCTAGTATATATACATCTAAAATCAAAGAAAAATTGCCACTATAGACCGAAAAACCCGACTCTCTGTCAGATGTTATCACCAACATTCGGATCTTCGTTCAGTTTTCAGCTTTCGCGTAAATCAAAGTCATTCTCCACGCTAGAGCCGAAAAACCGAACTCACACTCTTTCCTAGATCAGTGATAACGTAATATGCTAGTCAGTGCAAATTTTACACGTCTCTGCTGGTCTGGCCATTTCTAGCGAGCAGTGTATTTGATCTCGACGTTCTCACCATGGTTTAATTACTTATCAAACGAACAGTTCAGGGGAAGATAATAGCAATTGTCTGCCACTTTGTTCCCAGTAATCAGCTCTTAGATCGCCGTCTGATCTCATTACAACGATCTTTGATCGCTGGTGTAATATAATACAGCTCACGTTAGCTAATCGGTCTCTGGTAAACTCTCATCAAAGGGAATAGCGAAAAGCAATAAAATGTGCATGCTAATGAGAAAAAAAGAGACGGATATCTGAGCATATAGGGGTTTAAGTTAAAACGTGCATAGGTGGAAGAAAAGGTAAAAGAAAAGTGTAGATAATGAAAAAGATATATGAAATCAATTATCATAATCTGCCACACCTAGTGGGCTGGTAAAATTGGAAAAAATATCTGGGTTTTGTAAGTCCAGTTAAACTTATAAGTTAAAATGTTTCTCATGTATCTTTGGCGGGTACACGTTTTATAATGAAAAAAATCGGTACCGCTCAAACCAAGTAGAGGAATAAGTAACCCAGAAAAAACCAAAAGTGAAACAAACAAAAAAAAAACGCTGGACGCTCTTGTGATCAGGTCTGCGAAAAATATAAGAAACATTAATGGAGAAAAAAAATGCTACTATCCTATGAAACTATATACACACATAGACGGGGACAAGACGATCTCTTCTCCACTCCGTCAGTCCTGATTAAATTTAAAAAGCACACGGTGTTTTCCTTTACGCCTAAACGGTCAGCCTTCGCTAGCGCTGAGTTTAGGTCGGATGGAGTTATGCAAACTCTTCCGCCCCTGCTCGCACCGGCAGTCAGCGTACAATGTTAATTATTATTAAATATCCATACGCGCAGTTACAAAAAATCGCCCGTCTTTAATAGCTATTAAATTGTCGGCGTCTGTTAGTCATCGTATGGTATTAAGTAATAAGCACTTATAATAAATACGCGAAATGAAATATAGCGTGAATTCTTTACTATCACTATCAGACATTTTATTCTATTAGTCCAGTCAGCTAAAACCGTCTCTTCTCGCGTGAGAAAGCGTGTGGCGAAAATTAACAGTTTAATTTAACCTCTGGTATGAAATCGCTACGCGTTATTTTATTTCACTAGGTTTTAACTATCGGGAAAAATCTAAGTGAAGAATGATGGTAACGCTAACACTCTTAACACTATTTGCACTATTTCCTACCAGAAAATCAGAATGAAAAATCCCCACGAATGCTAATAACACATTTTCCACAATAATAGTTCTAGAACTGCGTGCTTAGTGTATTCAAAAATTCTGAGTGACACTGATGTCAGGTTTAAGAAAACTCAGTTTATATCATTATATTTCTCTGATCTATAGATGTTGTTAATTTTCGCGCTACTGTTTTTAACGGAGAATCAGAAACAGAGTTTTAAGATAAAGATTTACGGTCGGTCTTCCGTCGGGCGTTTTCGACCGGCATCAAACGACTTATTACGTGTAACTGGTTTCTCAAAGGTTTTGCCCGCGACTCGACATCAAAGCGTACTCGGTGAATTTTGGATTTCCCTTCGTAGATTTCAAAAAGATTCTGTGTTTTTCACGTGCGGTCTGTCATGTATCGTATGGTTGACAGATAAGCTCGCGTGAGAAGACGAGGTAAACAAACCTGATTCGCTACCTGTTATGGGGGCAGGTCACGAAAGTTTGTAAACACTTCGTTTGCTTGTGTTCAAAGAAAAGAGGCGGGGACGAAAAAGTAAGCTTAAGTGAGTAAAGACAGGCAGTAAATGCATGGTTTTAGCTAGCAAATCATAGAGCGCTACGAGGTTACAAAGATTATCAGATTACTGTAGGCTCTTTTTCCATTATACGTCACAGACAGAATATGAAATTTGCACCAGTTATTACTATAGATTACTAGTGAATTGTCAGTAGTGAACTGTTGCATATGGATTTTTACAACATTTGTTGTTGCGCATCAAAGAGCGCTGAATTGAGTTTGGGAAATAGTTGAAGATGTGTGAATAGTACACTTAGGTACATTTTTCACGAACGTAGAGAGAAAATAAATAATAATTGCGCTAACCAATCGATGGGCTATATTGGAAGATGACGTAGGAGTTTTGTGTGTTGGTAGGATATGACGCAAAAAAAACAAAGAGGTGAAATTAACAAGACGGGGACAGCCTTGTTTTGCTTGTGGTCAAAAACCCGTGGAGAGATTATGTTTATTTGCGCAAAGAATGGGAATACACGACAGAAGAAGTACTGTTTTAAGTGTATACGTTGATGCATACACCTTCATGTACGTGTAGGTTTATACACTGTAAAAATTGAGTTCTTAATGACCTTGCATTGTCGCTGAAGCGTGTACTAACTTGGAGAATTATTCTAATGAAATTTAAAGGAATCTGAAAGGAGCTACGTGGCAAAAGTACGGATATATTCAGTATATATATATAATGATTTACTGGGAAGAACACCAGAATGCGTACTACCGTCAAGTTGTAGAGTATTATTGTCGTATTTTGAATCTGTCTAACAACAGGGTCATATTTACCGCGCTCACTATAGGATAAATGGACCGATAGAATAGCCAATCAGGACGCTCCTTTTCTAATATGTATAAAGAAACCTTTTCATGTTTGACAGAAAGGGCCTATTCTGTGTATTTGATAGGAAGGAGTTATTTTATTTCTTAAAGAAAAACGATATATAAAAGGAAATAATTAAGTAGTATATAATGGAGGAAACGAGGCGTATGTGGCGGAGCGCTGTGGCGGGGCGTGACTTTTTATATAAGGAAACTGTGGCGGAGCGCAGGAGGAGCGCTGTGGCGGGGCGTGACTTTTTATATAAGGAAAATGTGGCGGAACGCTGTGACGGAGCGCAGGAGGAGCGCAGGAGGTGGTGCGTGATTTTGTTATATAGTGATATATATTAGTCGGGGTGACTTCCTCTGATGAGCAGTTAATGTGTGTTTGGGTTTCTACAGACAATATTTAGACACCAGTTATACGATGTATTTAGACATACAATAGGAAGACAATATTTACAATAGTTAGACGATATATTACAACATTTATTACAATATTTAGACATATATTACAACAGGTATATAGACATAGGTAACAAAGAATTTAGTTAATATATTTTATTGTTCATATAACATTATCATATAGTGGCATTGTATAATATTTATATATATATATTTATATTGGAAGACGGGATGTGTGTTTTCAAATAAAATTATAGTTAGTTATACATATAGACATATATTACAACAGTTATACATACATAGGTAACAAAGAAGGGGGTGACGATGTATAGTGGGGTATAGGTTAGGGGGACTTTCTGTGTGATGTTGTATTATACTGTTATACATATATATTTACATATAATACATACATACGTTTACATATATATATATATATATATATATATATATATATATATATATATATATATATATATATATATATATATCATCTCATCATCTCAGCCCGTAACCCGTCATGGGTCGTAGGGGTGCCATGGTGGAAGCATCAGCAGACAGGGTCCTCCACTGCTCTATATCCTCAGCAATGCGTACAAGTGTGAAAAAACCGTGTCCTGCCCATTCTTTGATGTTATCAGCCCAGGATTTTCTCTGCCTTCCTCTTCTCCGTTTACCTTCGACTGTTCCCTGAAGGATCGTTTTCGAAAGGGAGTCATGACGAGTTACATGCCCAAACCAGGCAAGCTTTCGACGTTTCACTGTTGACAAAAGTGGTTCTTGGTGGCCTGCATAGGTGTTTATCTTCTCTCTAACATAGACATTTGTTTTGTGCTCTTTATAGCAAATGCGCAAAATTCTTCTATAACATTTATGCTCGAAAGCCTGAATCCTTCGCTCCGTATCTGCAGTGAGTGTCCAGCTCTCACACCCATACAAGAGAATAGATAATACAAGTGATTTGTATAATTTGATCTTCACAGGAAAACTGATGTTACTTTTCCAGATCACATTCAACCTTGTCATGGCAGCTATATATATTCTGACAACGTCACCACATTATCCCCTCAACATCTAAAATATCTCTCTTCCACCCCCAAAACCACACCACAACACACACAAAATCCCCCTAACCTACACCCGCCCGCTACATTACACCTATTCATCGTCACCCTCGCCAGGACAAAAAACCTCCACTCGCGTCACAAAACCCCTTAGTAACCTACTAATTATCGATTTTTTTTTATATTTTCCGTCATTATCGATTTTTTAAATCTTTTATATATATATATATATATATATATATATATATATATATATATATATATATATATATATATATATATATATATATATATATATATATATATATATATATAAAAGATTAAAAAAATCGATAATGACGGAAAATATTTAAAAAAATCGATAATTAGTAGGTTACTAAGGGGTTTTGTGACGCGAGTGGAGGTTTTTTGTCCTGGCGAGGGTGACGATGAATAGGTGTAATGTAGCGGGCGGGTGTAGGTTAGGGGGATTTTGTGTGTGTTGTGGTGTGGTTTTGGGGGTGGAAGAGAGATATTTTAGATGTTGAGGGGATAATGTGGTGACGTTGTCAGAATACACCTGTGCTGTGTTATTTAGACATATATATATATATATATATATATATATATATATATATATATATATATATATATATATATATATATATATATATATATGTATTTTATATATATATATATGTAACATGTATTTTATGTATAAAAAACATAATACTACAAGATCAAAAGAACATAAACTTGTTTCCCTTGTATCTGCGCATGCGCAATCGATAGTCTATATTTAGCGCTGACGACACCCACCCTATAACCTCATTAACAAAGCTGCAGCTACCTTTACTTACCTCACATCACGTGTTTGGGGAAACGCCAAACTCACAACGAAGACCAAAGCTGCGGTATATAACACCCGCATCACCAGTACACTTCTATATGTTAGTGAGACCTGGACAATCTATGCTAAGCAAGAAAGAAGGGTCAATACCTGCTATCTACCGTGTCTGCGCCACCTCCTCGGTCTTTCGTGGAAAGATAAAGTACCAAGTGTTGAGGTGTTGTCACGTGCTGGCCTTCAAAGTCTGTATAGCCGACTGAGACCGGGAAGCCTACGCTGTCTTGGTTATATCCATCGCATGAAAGATGCTCACCTTTGAAGACGTATGTGGCAACTGTAAGAAATATTTTGACAAGTGGAAGAAATATTTTGACACCGGTAAGAAATTTTTTTTTACCACCGGTAAGAAATATTTGGACAACGGTAAGAAAAATTGTGATACCAAATTTAAGAAATGGCAATATGAAAATGGTGAGACCAATCTTAAGAAATGGAAATATGAAAATTGTGATACCAAAATTAAGAAATGGAAATACGAAAACTGTGATAACAAAAGTAAGAAATGACAGTGTGAATGTCGTGCCACAAAAATTATGAAATGGAAAATAGACTAAAAAAACCTAAAGGTAAGAAATATTTTGACACCGGTAAGAAATATTTAAAGAAGTATTTGCGAGTTTATCTATTTACCAACAGGTTGGATCCTTTGCGCAGGCCTGGGAGAAATTTTTGGGACCTTCTTTGCTGCTTGGAAGAAAAGCTTTTACTAAAGTTTGAAAATTGCAGGACAAAAACATAGATACCCGTTTGATAATTGGAACAAATACTTAGTTACATTTATTTAATGTACTACATTTCCGTGGTCGCCGCATGATTGAACCGCTTGGGAGACAATATAAAACCTATCACCAGATGTCGCCCGTATGAAAAAAGTGAAACCTTAAGTATCGGGGATTCGAACACAAGAACGAAGGAATGTTTCTTTTATAAATTTCTACTATTGCTCGATTGTGTTTTGAACTTGTGACGTGAACAGAAATTTACGCTCGCCGTTTTGCTCGGGCCATCGATCCGGTTCCAAAACAAGGGAGGGTAAAAGCACGTGTTTCAACTTTAATAAAAATGAATGAAACTGGCCTCGCCATTGTTTCGGTTACAGACTGCAACACTAAGGAATCTCTAATTGCCGTTATAAGTTAGTCTGCCTGTGACATGTATCTCTATAGTTGTGTTCAATAAAACTGTCTATTGGCCTTGTCCAGCGTTTGATATTATTTTTTTATGTTGGAGACTACGGCTGTGTGCGGGTCACTTACATACCACTAGATGGGTGAGTAGCTTTATTACTCATGATATACTATAAATAATAAAGAAAACTACGACGTGACCCAGCGCCCGTCTCAATATGTAGTTACAATTACCCAACAATGGGGAATTCCCTGTCATATTTTTACATCACAAGAATAGCTACCTCCGACAATTACAAACGGCACCTCTCATCGTCTTATATTCTCAATACCTACACGCCAACACAACACAAAAACCAAAATCATCCTCACCACTCCTTAGTCAGCTTTCTCTATAACATGTATTACTTTTTTTATATTTTCCTCTTTATTCTATAGGGGGGCGGGAAAAAGGGGATTCACTTAGTGAGTGCTTATAAAAATTCCTTCTTCTCAAGTCAAGTAGCAACATAATTGCCTGAAGGTTTTGGAACAAATCGATTGTTATATACATGTAAAAGGGTAAAAGCACAACTTCTTCGAATAAAAAAGGGTTAAAGATACGTCTAAATCAGCTTGTTGTTGTTTGTAACAAGACTACAACACATCCACATAGATAACAACGCTCTGATGAGCTCACTTTTGGACAGTGCACTTATACCTAAACTTTCATGAAATGCACAAAACAAAAATTATGAAATGAAAATATGAAACTGTGATACCAAAATTATGAAATATGAAAACTATGATACCAAAATTAAGAAATGGAAATATGAAAATTGTCAGACCAAAATTAAGAGATATGAAAACTGTGATACAAAAATTATGAAATGGCAATATGAAACTGTGACAAAAACTTCACGTTATTGTATGACTGAGTGAGTAACGTTTTTAGCACGGGGCAGTGATTCTCGCAGTGTTGGGTTTACACTGAGTGAGTAACGCAGAAAGTGGGTCTCACGTTGTTGAAAACAGGGGTTCTCACGTTGAATAAAATAACTGTGTATGAGTGTAATTTAATAAAACAGACAATATTATTCTCTCTGTTTGTCACAAAACGAACCTCGCTCACGCCTGCGCAATATATGTATATTAAGAACTTAACTATGTGCCGCTTTATTGTAAAAAATGATCAGTAATATTGTATACGAGCTGAGTGATATTTTAGCCAGAAATATAGAGGAAGACAGAGACCAAAGACAAAGCCTTAGAAATCGTAGGATTAGCTAATGTCTGGGTAGCGAGTAAATATGTGGAAACTCGCCATCTAGTAATGACACAACTATGAACTTAACAAGTTGGAAACCAACTTTGTCCCGTATCAGTAATGTTTTATTGTTATTTCTGTAATTCCATAGGTAATAATTATGCATTTGTAAAATAGACACCCGCACACACCCACACACAGACACACAACCACGCACGCGAGCGCCCTTACGCACACGCACACACACACACGAACACACCCGCGCACTCAAATAGGTAAGTCTCTAACACTTCACTCCTGAGTCATACACACAACCACCAGCTACACCCTACCAGAGTCACACACTTACAACACCAGCACACAAAAAATTTTCACATCGACAACGCGTCAACTATTGATTAGTTTCTCCACTAATCACGCCCTGGCTAGCGCAAGTCTGGACACGTATGAAAGTCCGGCATTACGTTAACTCGATCTGAATTTGAACCTTTGTTGGCTTTACAAGGTGAAATTCTCGCCGAATTTGACCGATTACAGTTACCAAACACGGATACCTGTCCTACTGTTTGTATCAGTAACACGTTTGACGACTACATCAACTCCAATTGTTATCAACCAATATCCCCAGAACCGAGTTGGACTGGTTCTAGTATAGTCATGTCTCTAACACTTCACTCTCTCACAAAGAAAATAATCGTTTACAACCCAACATACACACACAACCACACCCGCACATGCGCACATCCACACACAGACACATAACCACGCACGCGAGCGCCCACACACGCACACACACACACACAAACACATAATCTACCACCGAAGAAGATGAAGAAACCTACCAAGCGGCTGAGACTAGTGTTTTAACTTGACATTATTTTAAAAGAATTAAATAACTACCCAACCTGTTAACTACAACGCTAGACCTTTACAAGATGTAGTTACCAACGTTTGTGGGGTCTACGCCATTTATTTCATCTTGATCAAACCTCGCGGTGGTACTATGCAGCGCGTCCTACTGCCCTTTTCGGCTAGACAACAGGCCAACGATGGATTAGTTATTCGATTAGTCAGACTCTGGCTAGCACACCACAAGACTGTTTTTCCTTCATAAACGATGGCGTGATAACGACAGACACTCACCTTGTTGAAGATGCTTACACGAAAAAGAAGTGACTACACCCGCACCCACCAACTGGGTGTACATGAAAGAGAACTCACCAAGTAACCCGAACCGACTGTGCTTTGAGAGCTCCTAGGCGTACACGAAAAAGAAGTGCGGTTAGACGTCACCCATAGATCAACTAACTTTGTCAATAAATATATAAAATGTATCTAGTGTTTTATATTTCTATATATATGTATAACTAAATATCGTCTACATATTGTAAATATATATCGTATAACTGTCTCTAATATGTACGTATAACTGTTTGTAAAATAATCAACACACAACACATAAAACAACAACAACATGCCCACCATTATTGAACTTATATATTACTATATAACAAGACCTCTCCTCCTCCACGCTCCTCCACCACATTTTCCTTATATAAAAATCTCGCGCCTGCAGACTGTATAAACAAACACACCAACACACAAAAATCCCCCCTAACCTAACCCCGCCTGCTACATTACACCCATGAGTCATCACCGCCAGCACAAAAAAGGTTCCACTCACTTCAAAAACCCCTCTTAGTAACTCACCATTATCGATTTTATATATATATATATATATATATATATATATATATATATATATATATATATATATATATATATATATATATATATATATATATATATATATATATATATATATAAATAACACACCACAGGTGTATCCTGACAACGTCACCACATCTCCCCTCAACATCCAAAATATCTCTCTTCCACCCCCAAAACCATACCACAACACACAAAAAATCCCCCTAACCTACACCCGTCCGCTACATTACACCTATACATCGTCGTCCTCGCCAGGACAAAAAACCTCCACTTGCTTCAAAAAACCCCTTAGTAACCTACTAATTATCGATTTTTAAAAAATAGTTTCCGTCATTATCAATTTTTTATCTTTTATATATATATATATATATATATATATATATATATATATATATATATATATATATATATATATATATATATATATATATATATATATATATATATATATATATATATATATATATATATATATATATATATGTATGTATGTATTATATGTAAATATATATGTATAACAGTACAATACAACATCACACAAAAAGTCCCCCTAACCTATACCCCACTATACATCGTCACCCCCTTCTTTTTTACCTATGTATGTATAACTGTTGTAATATATGTCTATATGTATAACTAACTATAATTTTATTTGAAAACACACCTCCCGTCTTCCAATATAAATATATATATATATATATATATATATATATATATATATATATATATATATATATATATATATATATATATATATATATATATATATATATATATATATATATATATATATGTTAAACTCATACTGGCCAGTAGTTGTTAAATCACGCTTTATTTGTTAAATGACGTGAATGTCCACCAGTTGATAAATGTAGATGTTGGGACTGGTGTAGTAAAGTATAACGATTGTCAACTCATTAAACCCAGCACAGTTTTGGTCATACAGGTCATCTTGTCCTGGAACGTGATGAGGCTCCGACAAGAATGTGAGTGTAGACAATGAGTGTGTATATGAATGTCAGAACGCGAATGGTAGAATGATTCGATAGAGTTGACAGGTTGGTAGTACATCACTCATACTCACACTGTTCGAATTCAAGAAGTACTGGAACTACGGTGGTCTTTTCATAACATTTAATGAGACGCACACTTGGACAGTACGTGTATGGTTACAGGAACAAATGTCGACATAGACAGCATAATGTTGATCACAGGAATATCATCTTAAGTTAGCATTCATGCTTGGCAAATATCATAATGGAGCATTCGTAAATAAGCATCCAGAGTTCCATCATGTAAATCATCTGGCTTTACTGACTGGGCACGTCAGACCATAACCAATATATAGGAAGGCTCCTAGACCTAACCTCGTCTAGCGAATATCCCTTCACGTAAAGTTCAATATATATATTTTCCATAAAGATATAGGAATCCCAGACATGGGTTCTCACATGTAGCAGTGATCTCTTGGTTCATCGAGCGATAGTACAGGCATCCCTTTTTCTCACTCGATAAATACAAAGTATATGGATTTCAACATGGCTGTGCTTCTCTCGTGAGCTCCACTCACTATTGGATACAGACCAAAATTGGTCATTCGTTAAATGTCCTCATTTCTTCATAGCTTCTATCATAGAGGTAATTGAATAATATCATATAATCTAGTGCTGATACATAGGAATGTCATCTTCCTTTGAATAAATATTCTTTTCAGAAGTACCACTGTGCATCTGCTTATCGACAACGATGGCGAAGCCCAAGTTCATAATAAATTGTGGTTTTACCTTTCTATGCGAAATATAACTTTGCCATTCCTTGGCAAAAGAGAATAAACACTGGGGTAAAGAACATACAACATGTCTAAATGACTATCACTTTTCCCCATTTACTTATAGATCACTTTTTCGGCGATAGGCCGGCTACAACAAAATTCGACATCCCGACAGGATGACAGCCATGAATCACACACCTTGCTAGCGATACTTCCGCTGCATAGCCTTTGACCTTTTCTAGCGACAACCAACATAGTTCGACTTAGAAATGAAAAGATATCCATATATAAGACAGACTCGTCCTACTCATACAAACACTACGTATAAATTCAGGCCATAGATATACTGAAGCAAGAACAATCTATTCCTACCCAGGCAGAGAATAAATCGCAGTAGGCCTAAATTCGTCCGCGGAATCCGATCGAAGATGACGGAACTCCTTTCAAGGGAAGTAACTCAAAAATGACTTCTCCTTAAGCACTTAAAAAAGGAAATACTTTGTTTACAAAATATTTGCGAACATAATAAGTATATAAATGTATTATATTGCAAGATAGTAAAGATTGCACTTTACAGTCTTACCACACCTCCCGGGAAAAAAAAAAAAAAAATTTTTTTTTTTAAATACATCTAGGAGCAACGTAGAATAGGCTCACAACGCAAGAATACTGCGCAGATGAAAATATCAGGAATAACTATAATTCCAAATATGACCGGTGAGAATATATCTCAAAATCTGAGAGAAATTGTTTCTCTACGAATAAATGTTTCCAGGAAGGTGTGATGTACGTATAATACAATTCTGGTAATTATACAATGCATACCAAAAATTCACACTATAATCTTAAATTTATGATTTATGAAGAAACAATCATCAAAGAACAGCGGTAAATAAACATCAATAAACCGCTAAGTAGAGATACCATCATTCTATTATTAAATTACAAATGTTATCTTAGTAAAGAAACAAAAAATAACTGTTGTAAAGTTATACATATTTAAAAAATCCAATATTTAACAGTTAAGTGGCATCATGTGGGCATCTGGACAGAATGTCCGCCATCACATTTTCTGAACCACGGATAGCTCGTACCGAAAAATGAAAAGGTTGAAGAGCGATTGCGTATCGAGTTGATCTCGAGCTCTTCAAGTTCTTACTTTGGATAGCCGTAAGAGCTTTTTGGTCAGTTTCCACTACGAAATGCGCGCCCAGAAGGAATCTTTGGAGTTTGAGAATTGACCAAACCATTGCCAATAATTCACGGTCTAAAACCGAGTAATTCCTTTCTGCAGCATTAAGTTTTCTGGATATATACATTACAGGATGTAGAGTTCCAGAGTACTCTTGCATTAGTGCCGCTCCAATCCCAGTGGATGAAGCGTCACTACGAAGAACAAATGTCTTATCTGTTGTAGGTAACACTAAAATAGGTGGTGATGAAAACATAGTTTTGATCTTCTCTAGTGAAGATTGGCATTCATGAGACCAGTGAACCATGTTAGGCGACCCTTTCTTTAATAGTGTAGAGAGAGGTGCCATGATAGAGGACAGATTCGGAATGAAACGTCCATAAAATTGTATGAGACCTAAAAGACTTCGCACTTGCTTTTTAGTCCTAGGGATAGAGATGTTAAGTATCTTAGTGATATTATGGTCTTCTGTCTTCAAGAAACCGTGACCTACTCGATGGCCTAAGAAAGCAATTTCGCTAAAGCCAATACAAGCTTTAGATGGTTTTGCTGTCAGGTTATACTCACGCAGAGTTGATAATAATTCAACTAACCCTGAATAGTGATCTTCCCAAGTATCGCTGAAAAGACAGATGTCGTCTAGATAAGCAATGACATCTGACCGATACGATAGGATTCGACGCATCATGCGTACAAATGTAGCTGGTGCGTTCATAAGGCCGAAAGGCATAAAATTCCATTGGAAAAGGCCTCTGGGAGTAGAGAAAGCGGTAAGAGGTTTGGCGCGTTCGGATAATGGAACTTGCCAATATCCTTTAGACAAATCAAGTTTAGTGAAAAAATGCGATTTAGAAAGACGAGTAAGTAGTTCTTCCAGTAAAGGTATAGGTTCAGCATCGAACTTCGTAACTTGATTCAATTTGCGATAGTCAACGCAAAGACGTATGTTATTGTCTTTTTTTCGAACAATAACCATCGGCGAAGAATATGCAGAAGTGGATGGTTCGATTATTTGTAAATCTATCATTTCATCCAACTCCTTTTCAACCTGTGTTTGGAAATGTATAGGGATAGGATAAGGTCTAACCCTAATTGGAGTATGTTCAGTTAGAACAATGTCATGCTCAATGACATGAGTTTGTCCAGGGATGTCAGTGAGGACATCCTGAAATGTTTGTAACATAGACGAAACTTGTCGCCGTTCTCCTAGAGACAAATCAGGAGAAACAGTAACGTCTTTCCATGATTCACTAGAATGAAGTGGGATCATTGGAAGCGGAAGATTAACATCCGAAAAACTTGTTTCCTCATCCTGTATTACAGACAGTGATGAGTAATGACCATGTTTGACATGAGAATCGTCCGTTGCCTGGAAAATAGGCTGTAGATAATCAGGACGTTCATGGAACTCCGTAAGCATATTGATGTGGAAGGTTTTATGCTTCCCGTTGATATCGACGATGTAGTCAACATCTGAAATTTTCGATATTATATCGTACGGACCTTTCCAACTAATAAGGAGTCTATTTTCACGACAAGGTAGCAAAACAAATGCTTTGTCACCAGGACAAAGTTGTCGTAAAGTTCTCTTCTTATTAGCAAATTGTCTTGCCTTCTGCTTATCAAATTCAGAAGAGGACGTTGCCAATTTGCATGCTTCGATAATCTTCTGTCTCAGCGCGATGACATACTCGTAAGAAGATTTTGTGTCATCGTCAATATTGTCAGCTGTTATAAGATCATGCAGCAAAGACATTGGGCCGCGCGGTCGCGCGCCAAAGACAAGTTCAAAGGGAGAAAACCCTGTATGTTCATTGGGGACCTCTCTGTACGCGAAGAGGGCTGCGGGTAAAACCCTATCCCAATCTTGAGGATGATCCTCAGTTATCTTCCCTAATAAGTTCTTAAGTGTTCTATTTAGTCGCTCGACCATCCCATTGGACATAGGATGATAGATGCTACTCAAAGATCTCTCTATCTGTAGAGTAGACATTACTTGAGACATGGTATCCGATATCAGTTGGGTGCCATGATCTGATAATATTTCTCCGGGGAATCCCAGCCGAGAAAATATAAGCCAAAGAGCATCTGCAATGTCAGCGGTAGTAATGCTCTTTAGAGGGATAGCCTCTGGCCAACGTGTGCACATGTCTACACACGTTAAGATAAACTGATGTCCTCTAGCAGATTTGATCTTGAATGGACCAATGATGTCTATCGCCATTTTCTGGAATGGACGAATAGGAATATCTGCAGCCTGAATAGGCGCAGCATGACGAGGACCTTTGGATTTGACTTCTTGACATACTTTACAGGATCGACAATAGATCCGTATGTCCTTGTTCACAAAAGGCCAAAAGAAAGCCGCAAGAACTCTTGACTTTGTACGGGAAAAACCCATGTGACCAGCACACTGAGAGTCGTGTGCATGTTGTAAGATCTTAACTCTCAAATTCTTGGGTACAAGAATCTGAGAATGACTTGACTTAGTGGAGTCTTGCACCATACGTACAAGTACGCCATTCTTCATTGTAATCCAAGATTTACAATTTGAATCTTTATTCGGATCACCTTCGTTACAAGAGTGAAGAATTTCTTAAGAGTCGGATCTTCTTCTTGTTGTTTTATAAACGAGTCACGAGAAATTACCAAGGGATCATCTTGGTTATGCACTTCATTATCTTCAACAGATGAAGTTTCAGGCATATTGAGAGCTTGAGCTCTAGCGACTACCGCATTAGCAGATTGCATATTTTGATTTTCCCAAATGGAAATTTGCTCCGGAGTGCATTCTTTGACTCCGTGAATGCGACCGATGATAAGATCAGCGATCGGATTCGGCAAAAGACATGCGTGTATATCTCCTGTGAAGAAAGGAGTAGCAATCCTAATGATAGCGGTAGAGTATTTCTCTATGGTGCCGCCAAATGTTACGCATTTGACTACTTTGCCTGTAGAATGAGAAGGATCTATGAGTGACTGCCTAACCCCAATAGTTGTGCATCCAGAATCAAAAAGTACTGAGACTGGATTGTCATTTACTAAACCTTTGTGTAAGACAAGAGAACCTCTCCCATCATGTGCGATTGACGCAGGAAGAGCGGGAAGAGGATGGCCACAGCTTGAAGTAGACACTGTGGTTGGCTCAAATAATGTTTTGCATTGGGGGCACTGAGATGCTCTCCCAAAATCAAAAGCGGCACATGCCATATTATTAGAGTCATCATTATCTTTACTTTGTTTATAGGCTTCGTGGGACTCTTGCTGTGCAGAGTTCGCCTGGTAATGAGCTTTATGTTTTTTGAATTGTGCTCTACCTCTGTTATTATTGCCTCTGTACTTATCATTGTTTCCACTATTATAACCCCTACTCGGGTTTGAATCATAGCTCCTTTGGTTACTATCATCATATTCATTATAATGAGTATCTCGGTAATTATGATCCTGTTGTCTCCATGAAGGAAAACTTGGATAGTTTCTAGAATGACTTCCTTTGCGAAAGTTCCTGTAATTATGACCACCCCTGAATCGAGGGCTGTCAGCTCTTCTCCAGGTATTCGAAGAAGAACCCTGAAATGATTGGTTACCTTGGTTCTGATAACTGTAATAGATACCTTTTTTTATTAAACCTATTTTGAAGTCCTTGGAATTTGTGAGAGTGATTAGGGTTGTATGGTGTTGCAGAAGCAACTGGCATACCTTCTTTAACCTTACTGTTGCTAATAGCTACGTCCGGATGTGCAGTGACGTATTGGGTACAATACTGTTCCATTTCTTTTAGAGACTTAGGTTTACGCTCATGTAAGAATTCGAGGAAAGGTTTATTTATACTTGACATAATCTTGTCTCTGAGTATCAAGTCCATAAGTGCTTCATAAGTCTTTTCTGTTTTGGATAGCTCAATCCAACGATCAAATGTAAGACGTGTCCTTGCAATGAATTCGGAGAATTCTACACCTGCCTCAGGCACCATTGTCTTAAACAACTTCCGATAACCCTCTTCAGACAACTGATACTTCTTTAATAAGGCTGCCCTAATAACATCATAGTTATCTTTGTCAGCCTCTTCAACCAAACTTAAACTAGTCAGAGAATCACCTTTCAGATTTTCTGATAACTGGTTAGCATATTGTGATTTGTCCACATTATGGGCTCGACACGAGCGTTCAAATCTATTTAGCCAGAATGTTATGTCATCACTGGAAGGGTTGAACGCTGGTACCTTGACCTTGTAAGTAAAGGGTTTACCATTACCACCAGATGCTTGATTACCATCACTTATGTTTGTTAACTTTAACTTTTCTAACTCAAATGCTAAAAGTTCTTTTTGGTGTTCATGTTCTCTTATTGCTTTTTTTCTCTTGAGCTTCAGCTTGTAATTTTCTCTCTTCTGCAGCAGCTTGTAATTTTTTCTCTTCAGCAGCAGCCTCATCTTTTCTTTTCTCTTTTTGCATTTCCATCTGGAATCTTTTTTCATCAGTCTGTATCTGCAATTTCTTTTGTTCATACTCTCTTTGTAATTTTTTTTCCTCAGCTTCTAATCTTTTCTCCTCAATCAATGCTTTTCTTTCTTCAGCAGCTAATGCTTTGTCATACTGAGCAACTGCCCATTCTTCTAATTGCTGACCAGTCTTATCAAGAGCCTTGCCTTGTGTGATAAAATAATCTAATGTAGACATCTTGTCTAATAAGATCAGTAATTTGCAAAAGTAAATAAATTCACTTTCTTAGTCTTAATCAAAGACCTTGTATGATAACTTTTTAACCTGTGGAAAATAGTACTTAACTATCCCAATCACTGTGGGAAACAAGCCTTACAAAGGTCTTGTATAAATCCTTATATAATAACAGCTATAAGTTGCTGGTTCACTTTATAATATAAGTGCAGTGCACCAGAAATAGTGTTTTATATCATCAACTGTGTACCTTTAGTAATAGCAATTAACTATCAGTTGATTCTTGTACATCAATTTATATGATCAACTATATTTAAAATAGTGTATGTCGATCAGGCACAAAACAAAACAGTTATACAGAAGAACATGAAAACATTTGCGGAAATGAAATAAATCAAATGGGAAAAACAATAAAAGATAAACCGCAAGAGGATAACAAATACAAATAATGCCACAGTATATAAATATAAATTGAGAATAGAACTGAAAGATAGAATAGGGTAGACCAACAAATTACAAACAAATCAAAACAAACTAAAGAACAGAGGAATATTACAAAAACAACAATGAGTACAGTCTTCACAGCTAACACTAATAGCAACAGCTGTCGCAGCAAATTTTCAATCAAGAAAATTGCACCTATAGAAACGCACACATCAGACCCTCTATTACGTGGGATACTCTGTTGTGTGACACCGCCCAACCAAAACAACAACCCGCTGGATACAAACAAATATCACATATAAATATTTAAACATAAATACATGAATGCATAAATAGTATGGCAATATGATGTAAATAGAGTGTTGCAGAAAGAATGTGTTGGAATGAAGGCTCAGTTACACTGCCTAATAGTACAGTACTGTGGTACTTTATTAAACAAATACTTCTGGTCTAATTATTTTAAATTCAACACAGAAATAGAAGCTCCATCGTTGATGTGAATGATAACAATCGATGTAGGACTTCTCAGTTCAATAACACTTCCTTTCGCAAACACTGTCAAATATTCTCCAGTCCTGATGTGTAATGTTCTATGTTTCAACCAAGCTTGCTGTGTAACACTGTCAGTTGTATGGCAAATGTCCAACGAACCAAATGTCAACAAACGCTGACCTAGTTACTGCATACTCTCGACAGGACAGGTCACGCTGACATCACTGTAGAGTTGTACTGTTGATGTATTTGTGTGTCGTAACAGACCCCAAGGAACGTCTGGTCTCAGTAGTTTACTTCTCAATATGGTCACTGTGCAGGTTGACCCAGGAAGCTGGCACACCAGTTGTTAGCGATACTTCCGCTGCATAGCCTTTGACCTTTTCTAGCGACAACCAACATAGTTCGACTTAGAAATGTAAAGATATCCATATATAAGACAGACTCGTCCTACTCATACAAACACTACGTATAAATTCAGGCCATAGATATACTGAAGCAAGAACAATCTATTCCTACCCAGGCAGAGAATAAATCGCAGTAGGCCTAAATTCGTCCACGGAATCCGATCGAAGATGACGGAACTCCTTTCAAGGGAAGTAACTCAAAAATGACTTCTCCTTAAGCACTTAAAAAAGGAAATACTTTGTTTACAAAATATTTGCGAACATAATAAGTATATAAATGTATTATATTGCAAGATAGTAAAGATTGCACTTTACAATATATATATATATATATATATATATATATATATATATATATATATATATATATATATATATATATATATATATATATATATATATATATATATATATATATTATACAATGCCACTATATGATAATGTTATATGAACAATAAAATATATTAACTAAATTCTTTGTTACCTATGTCTATATACCTGTTGTATGATATGTCTAAATATTGTAATAAATGTTGTAATATATCGTCTAACTATTGTAAATATCGTCTTTTTATTGTATGTCTAAATACATCGTATAACTGGTGTCTAAATATTGTCTGTAAAAACACAAACACACAACAACTGCTCATCAGAGGAAGTCACCCCGGCTAATATATATCACTATATAACAAAATCACGCACCACCTCCTGCGCTCCTCCTGCGCTCCGCCACAGCGCTCCGCCACATTTTCCTTATATAAAAAGTCACGCCACGCCACAGCGCTCCTCCTGCGCTCCGCCACATTTTCATTATATAAAAAGTCACGCCCCGCCACAGCGCTCCGCCACAATACGCCTCGTTTCCTCCATTATATACTTCTTACATAATTATTATAACATCTGGGATATTACCTATTAAGTAGGTACAAAGACGGCCTCATAATAGTAATTCTTTTAAATAGAAAAATTGGTTTTAGTGATATTTCTACATCAGGGTAGTTCCCGATTTAGCTAATTAAAAACTGAATAGATTTAAATGCCATGTAATAACTAAACAACAAAGATATAGAAAGATAGAGATAAATTAGCAGTTTAAATATCACTTTAAATAATTAAAATCGGCCCAGTAATAAGTTAGATATAGAATATTTAAACTTAGTCACATTATACGGGCAAGCTGAAAAACGTTTAGGTTTTGATTCTTAAACACACATTTGGACCGTGCTTCCGATTGGGCGGACACGGCACTATATATAGAACTGGAACTTAGAGGAGTTCGGCCACAAAATTTAAATATACCAAGCTGAATGAATCGAGCGCAAACTGTTACTGCAAAGTCTTTTGCCGCTGTGATCTAGAAGCAGACCTAGAATTCCCATTGTAAGCCTGTCTCAGCTTGTGTATTATTTGCCTGATGGTAAGAAAGATATATATTTGTATATATTGTTGATTATTTGCCTGTGTATAATAGCTTATGTGTTCGGTGATGTGCAGAAAGTGAAACTACAGGACTAGTGTGTTGCCGCATTGAGGGCATACCTATGTGATTTTGAAACGAAAGCCAGCTTTAGAAAATGTGTATAATATTTGTAAGTAGGGCAAAAATTACGACTGTAAGTTTTAATAGGGTATTTGAATGAGTATTTCATCCTGGAATTACACACTGTTCACGAACATAAGATAGGAGTACAGGAATTGTTAACATGATGTAATCAAGTTGTACTTGCTATTGTGTACTTAACCAAATCATTGTATGGAAGCCAATCATGGGCTAAGGAATCTATCATAGGATGTTTACAGGAAATGAATAATCACATGGAACTGGCTGTAAGAGAAATGAAGTTATATGTCCTGTGCAAACTGTTAGCACAATATCTGAATAATGTTTATATGTGATGTTGTGTGTGTGTGTGGAGTGGTGCTGGGGCCTACATGGAATGCGGTTATCTTTCATTCCATGTTCTGTCTCGATATTACAAAGTACGAAACATCCACTGTAGAGGAAGTCTGTTGGTGCCGACAGCTCTTTATATACCAAGAGCCATACCACGTTCCCAGCCTGGAGTTGCAGTTTGTGTAATCCTGGCCTGCTGGATGCAGATCATCATCTAATAAGATAGGTGGAATCTAGTTCCACTGTACAGCAAATCCAGACACAATTAAAGTTATAGAAACCATACATAATAAAAGAACATTTAAGGATGATATATGATGGACATTTGTTCAATAAAGTGAATTCTACAGTCCAGGGACAGTGATTATAGTATTAGTAAAGAAAGTAATTGACATTATCTCGTTACCTTTACCATATTATTCCTTATGGAAAAGTACATTCCATATTATTTATTTAATGATGTAAATACCATTTGATTTCTTTTAGAATTCCTGACCGAAAAAATAAATCGGTATAGGACAAATAAATTGTAAATAATTTCAGTCAGTCTTGCTTAATAATTCTTATTAAGTTAATGTTCTGTATTGAGATTTATTACACATAATTAATTCAAATTTTCCCTAGATAACTAGCCATTAAAACAAAAGTATACTCATTAATCCATGTGGGATCTGGAGAGGTAGCAGATAGATCTTCTAGACCAAACACTATCATCATACCTGTAGATTTACATAGCTTGACCCCACTTTGATGGCGATACACCCTTACTCTTTTCAGAGAAGGGGGTATTTCTTTTAAGACCAGTCTCTTATCTGGCACTATCCTGGTATCCTCTGATACACCTAATTGTCCAGGATATCTTGACTTTTAATAACATCCAAACCTCTCGCGACAATTATGTTACGATTGGTTGTTGATAATGGACGGAACGACATAACATAGTGACGGTTCATCATTTCACATTGATCATGAATATCAATAAATCCTGTTGTTTTTATAACGTACCAGCATTGGCTTTTGAACAGTTGGTGCCTACTTTTGATGTTACTGGTTCGTTTATCCCTTGTGAGGGAACACTGCCGAACTAATACAGGGACGATTCAGTGCTGTTTGCACACTCACGATAGAAACATTCGCGGGACACGGTCATGGTATATCCGTGATCGAACACTCATATAAACAAATCTTGGAAGAGTGATTATATATATATATATATATATATATATATATATATATATATATATATATATATATATATATATATATATATATATATATATATATATATATATATATATATATATATATATATATATATAAATTTCAGAAAAAACTCTTCTTAATTCACTGAAGCGAACTAACGGGCGTACACACCTTAACATGCACCACTTCACATATTTGAGTCTACCTGTGCCATTCTATAACTCATTCTGTGCTCTTCACTTTAGTTTTTCTCACATCTGACAGCATTTGGTATTTTCGATTCATTGTTTACATTCCCTTCCCTCAGTTCTTGTTATGTCAGGACTTCAGCGACCTTCTTTTGCTGATTAGGGTAATCAATCCCTTTCATTTGAACTCATATTGACACCTGGGATCGGTAGAGAGAAGTGTGGTTTACTAATGTTGTAGTGAAATTGACCGAGATACAACGGTAAAATACTCCAAAGATAACATTTAAGGATAAAAAACATAATGCGTAAGCTGCTGATGTACATGATCGCCTAGACCGCGGGTCATCATCCTCTATAAATTTTGCCTTGCTAGACAGGAGGGGAACGGAGGATCAAAAAGGAAAAAAATATGACTGGAAAGATTGCGTAGCAAGGCTAAGGAGACGCAATTGGGGGGGATGGAGGAAAGTAAAAAATTCACGTCCCCCAAATTGACACGAGGTACGGAATGGACGCTTTTGCGATACTAAGATTTTGATTTGAATTGAGCGGCAGAACGCGGATGGTAGGAAAATTACAAAAATTTAAAAAGTAATTTTTCTTAATATTAATGTTAGGAATATAAAAATTAGCTGGCCGGATGGCCTATTCTGAGCAGTGAAATAATATGATCTTAATTTTACAAACGGATAGATAATATTGAAGATAATGACAAAAGACAGTGTAGTTTACATCATCGACAGACTGCCTTGAATAAAAAGTGTCGTTATTTGCACACAAAACACGACCTTGGGGACGCAGGTGTTCAAAGTTACTTATTATGGAGGAGAGGGTTTTTGAGCGGTAGCTGTGTCTAAATATAACTTTTTACGACAAAATTTTAAGGGGAGAGAAAGGTTGCTTCAAAAATCAAGCACATTTTTTTTTAGAAACACAAGTAGAGACGGACAGACTAACAGATAACCATCCATACTTGACTGAAGCATGACTGAAATGACTTTAGTGTAGAAATTTGAAATTTAAAGTACAACTAGGCAGTGATTGGCCACAGACAATCATATCATTAGCGCTCAGACGCGAAAGTGGGGTCATTCTTCAATAATTGTTCAGTGTTAGACACAGATTTTAAAGTGTGGTGTTTTCCCATATGAAAGACAGTGAATAAATTTAGGGACGCCATACTATAGCCAGCAGCTCAGCTGAGTTTTGCTAGCAATTCTGTGTTATGTATTCATAATCTGGTAAGATTGAAATTATTTCTTTATATATTTTGAATATTGTTTCATGTTCGAGTGATTTGATACTGCCATATCAAAATCTAGCCTTACAAACAAGTAGGGAGTTGCTCTAGACCCCCCGCCCAAGTCAGGGTCTAGGGACCAACAAGGTACATAAACTACAGCAAGGATTATGCAAGATATATCAAGCGTTGAAACAGATTACCTATCTTCTTTTAGGGCCGACAACTAATAAATATTTTTCAGAATCTATAGTCTGGGAGGATCTATCTGATGTAAACCCACCATGGTAACTGTGCTGTTTGGTCAGAGAGATCTGACCTGTCTGTATGATGTGGTTGTTGTGTCAGTGTGGTGTCCAGACGTGGGTATAGAATAGATTTTGACACATAGCCCATACTTTGATTGCAGAGCTGTGAGTTTCTATCGACAACAAAGCAGAGTCTATTCGGTGGGTGACTTTACTCGAGTGTATCTGTGCAGTTCTTGTGACAGAGACCACCATTATTGCCCGCCAGCACGGAGAGGTGGGACCGCAAGTTTTCAGCACCAGAGCTACAAAAAGATGAGTGAGCCTCTGGTCTGCTGGACATTCACCAACTATTGGTAGTGACTAATATCCCCGTAAAAATTCCCACCATTTTCTGGACATTGTGTAGTCAATATAGACAGGTGTGATGAGGCCACCCCAACAGCACAAACAGTAAATATCCTCCCAAAGAGATGACTACTCGAACTTTTTTTAATAAAACTAACTAGTCTAGTACTTAAATAGGTACGCTCTTGCATTTATTATGTAACATTCCATGCATTTTTTTTCATAAATTTTCAATCCTTCTTTTAAAACAAGTTCTGGTCACATAAAACTTGATCCAGAACCAATAAATGTAATATAATTATATCAAAAACTTTATACACGTGAGTTAGTTCAGTGTATTTTAACACTTGTTAATCTTATTAGTCTTCTTAAATGTCTGTGGGTGTATTTATAACTAACACACCACATTACACATCATTACCCTAGACACTTTACGTAGCCACATTCATTAAGAAAAAAAATTAAGTGTGAGGTCGTAGTGGTAGCAAGAAAGGCCTTCTGATAATTCTCAACTACATTTTATCTCAGGAGCCTTCACAGCTGGCCTCATACAAGTTACATGTAGTAATAACACCATCATACAATACCATCAACACCACTACATAAATTGGGGTCTTGTCCAGGGATAATTAGCCAATATTAATATTAAGATCTCCTGGTGGGAGAAATAAAAGTAGGGAAATAAATTGTAAAATTTCCTTTAAAATTAAAAGTGTCCCTGCAGATAAAAGTTGGTGAATCTTCACAGCCAGTAATAATTAATTAGTTAACTGGTTAGTTAGATTATAGTCATAAGAATTACTTAGTGTATTTACTGGTTAGAGATTTAGCTTGTATATTATTATATTGTCTGAAAAGTATGGCTGAGCTAGCAAAGTTCCGATCAGCTGCTGTGCTCACGGCGAAGGAGATGGGAATGGATGGTCAAATTTTAATTCAATACGTAACGGCTGAATGTGATAAATATATTGAACGGGAAGAAAGGAGGTTAGCTGAAGAGAAGAGGTTAGAGGCTGATAGAGACATTAAGAGGCTGCAGATTGAGGCAGAAGAAAAACGACAGCAAAGGGAGGCAGAGGAAAAAAGGTTGACTGCCGAAAGGGAGGCAGAAGATAGAAGGTTGCAGAGGGAGCACGAATTACGACTAAGGGAGCTGGAATTACAAGGCCAGGCTCCTGAAAATGGTGCCAGCCCTTTTGCCTCAGATGCTACGCCCAGTCTGGGAGCCTCAAACTCAGCTATGGGGTTTCATTTAGACCATTTTGTTGAGAAAGACGATGACATAGAAGGGTACCTAGGACGTTTTGAGTTATTAGCTACTACATATGGGTTAGAGCGAGAGAGGTGGAGCTTAAAACTATCACAGGGATTGAGGGGTACTTCTTACGAAGTATTTGCCAAAATGAACAGGGAAGACCAAGACAATTATGACATGTTAAAGCAGGCTTTGTTATTAAGGTACGAAAAGAATGGTGAATTTTATCGTAAGAAATTTAGAAATGCCAAACTGTTGTCTGGGGAGACATACCACCAATTTTCTGCCAGAATAGAAACCTATTTGGAGAAATGGACGGCTCTGGGGAAGACCCAAGATCTTAAAGAAATGATCATGATTGAGCAATTGAGAGAGTCCATGGCTCCAGACATGAGAAAATTTCTCATGGAACAAGGTGCAGAGAAGTTGGGGGAAATTTTAAATGTTGCTGAGAGGTATCAGGCAGCTCAGGCAGAGGTAAGTGGTGCTAAGAAGAAGCACATAGACAATTTTAAAGCTCCACAGCAATTTAATAAATTTGATAATAGAGAGCAGGGAAATAAGGGTAGGACAAATTTTGAGCGGCCAAGAAATGACTATCGCGACAGAAACTCACAGTTCAATGACCAAAAGTTCAATGAAAGAAAACCGTTGAACCAAGGAAAAAGGTGGTGCAAATGGTGCAAGAAGGATAACCATAACACCGAATTTTGTAGAAGGAAACCTTCAAACATTGCTGCAATGAAGTCGGGGACGCAAAGAGTAAAGGTTAATCCTAAGGGACAACAGGAACCTTATCACCCCCCAGTTTGTGAGGATGTTATTTGTAATGGGGTCACCATAAGGTGCCTTTATGATACAGGTTTGGATTATGATTCAGTTGTGAAGTCTAGCCTAGTGGACCCAAGTCAGTATACCACAGAAACAGTGGAAATACAAGGGGCGACTAAGGACATACCACTCATGACACTTCCCATCGCAAGGATAACGGTGAAAACTCGCTATGTGGAAGGAGAAATCAGAGCAGCAGTGATAGATGAACCAATCTACCCTCTGATATTGGGGTGTAGATACGTCTTCTTGGGGAATCCCGAGAAACCTGTGATCATGGCGACAGTGCAGACCAGGTCACAGAAGAAGGAGGAAGAAGGTGAACCTATAAATGCTCATCCAGAGGAGATGAGGAAGGCGCAGGCTGAGGATAGGACACTCCAGCCATGTTTTAAAAAATTACCCAAATGCCACACACCTCCGAGCAAGGGGGAATATTTCATGAAGAACAAACTCTTATACAGGAAGACAGGAACTAGATCCACTGGTCACGGACAGTTAGTTCTTCCCAAGATATATAGGGCAAACTTAATAAGGAGCTTACATGTTGGAAAAGATGGTGACCATGAGAAAGTCGGTATCATCTGCCAAAAGATTGCTCGAAAATACTATTGGCCCGACGTAAATGTCGATGTTGAAAACTTTGTAGAAGCATGTGGCGTATTTCATGAGGGAACACCCACAAAGGGAAAATATGTGCAGGACCTAGAAACGCCACGGGGCAACTTTAGGCCTGAAAGGAAAACTAATTATACTCGGGTAGACAAAGTGGAATGGGAGCCCCCTTTTCACACCCAGTCTTCACTTGAATGGATTAACATGGCTACTATGCGAAGAGTACAAAGAAGAAATTTTTACCCAGGATAAGATGACAATCCCTCGGTCAGACTTATATAAACTGGAAGAACAGACAAGAGAGCGAAGATCTCTCATAAACAATCTTAAGTGGGGAGACAAACCCCAGAGAAAAAATTGGTAGTGGTCGATTTGTGAGTGATGATTCTAGGAAGAAAAGTCCTCATTATAGAGCTTCTAAGGGACGGGACCCGATGGGTTCCATGAAAAATAAGTATGGTAAATTAAAGATCCAGATGTAACTCTATTAAGGACCTGGACAGATGAGAAGGCGGAAGAGACTGTTACCTCATCGTATCAATACGTGAACGAACTGACCACTCGTTTGAAAGCTGGATGGAAACTGGCAAATGATAATTTGAAACAAGCCAGGAAGAAACATGCAGCATATTTTAATAGGAAGGCAAAGGACAGGGAACTGGCAGTCGGAGAGAAGGTGCTGCTTTTACTACCCGGAAGCCAGAATAAATTACAAATTGGTTGGCAAGGTCCATATACGGTTCTAGAGAAGGTGTCTAGAACAAACTATAAAATTGACAAAAAGGGGAAGGAAAAAGTTTATCATGTAAACCTGTTAAAGAAGTATCTGGACAGACCACTCCAGGAAAGCACCCCCTTATTGACCTTAGCTATTGCAACCCAGATGCAAAAGGAACCACTCACCTCACATGAATACCCATTACATCCTTGTGAAACAGCAGCACAGGTAAAAGTCAGTAAGCACCTGACTAAAAACCAGAGGGAGAGAGTTCAAAAGGTTCTGGAGGAACATACAGATGTATTAACAGATAAACCAGGCCATACAAATTTGCTACAGTATGACATGAAACTGGTAGACTCAAACCCAATCTGTATGAGAGCCTATTCTATTCCGTTCGCGAAGGAGAAGGCATTAAAGGAAGAAATAGATTATTTATTGAAGGAGGGGATTATTTCGCACAGTGAATCATCTTTTAGTTCTAGTGTCGTTTTGTTGAGGAAACCGTCTGGGGAACACAGACTGTGCATAGATTACAGGAAACTGAATGCTGTCACAGAAGGACAAGTGGATCCATTACCAGACACAAAACAGTTATTTGCCAGACTGAACAAGGCAAAATACTTTTCAAAGGTGGATCTTAGTAAAGGCTATTACCAGATCCCAGTGAAGCCTGAAGTGAGACCTTATTTGGCTTTTAGCACTTCGGATGGACATTATGAATTCAATATGCTACCATTCGGACTGAAAAATGCTCCGAGTGTGTTTTCAAGGATGATGCGAAAATTGTTGGACCCCCTGAATAACCCATGTATCACAAATTTCATGGATGATATTCTCGTCGCCACCGAGACCTTTGAAGAACACATTGAAGCTCTGGAGATGTTGTTTGATAGACTTCGGGAGGCGAACTTAACTGCTAGGCCAACAAAATGTTGTATTGGATGCAAAGAGTTGGAATTCTTGGGACACACTGTATATCAGGGTAATATGACCCCTGATCCTAAGAACTTGGAAAAACTGCAGAGAGCACCTAGGCCGCAAACAAAAAAGGACGTGCGATCATTTGTGTCGTTATGCGGATTTTATCAGAAATACATCAAAAATTTTAACGCTATATGTGCTCCTCTGACTGATCTGACTCGCAAGGGACTTCCAGATAAAATTATTTGGACTGCACAATGTGAACTAGCGTTCCAAGAGTTAAAGGAAAAACTCATTAGCAAGCCTATTCTCAAACTGCCTGATTTGACACAGGACTTTGTCTTAAGAACCGATGCAAGTAATGTAGGACTAGGAGGGGCTTTGTTGCAAAGATCATCTTCACCTGATGGGGAACTTAAACCAGTCGCTTATGCAAGCCGCAAATTGAATAAGGCGGAACAAGGATACTCCACAAGCGAAAAAGAATGTTTAGCATTAATCTGGGCAATAAAGAAGTTTCAAATCTATCTGTATGGTAGGACTTTTGTGGTGGAGACGGATCATCAGCCTCTCGTGTTCTTGTCTCAGGCTAAGCATGAAAACGCAAGATTGCTGAGGTGGTCTTTATTGCTTCAACCGTATCAGTTCAGTATCCAATATATCCCAGGCAAATTGAATGTCGGTGCAGATTTCCTCAGTCGGCACCCCTGTGATCAAAATTAGAGTAGTGGCAGACGTGAGGAGTAATTTTACCTATGTGTATCGCTGGTTTTGGAACTTGCCATAGGCATGTTTTCAAGTGGGGAGATGTGTAGTGAAATTGACCGAGATACAACGGTAAAATACTCCAAAGATAACATTTAAGGATAAAAAACATAATGCGTAAGCTGCTGATGTACATGATCGCCTAGACCGCGGGTCATCATCCTCTATAAATTTTGCCTTGCTAGACAGGAGGGGAACGGAGGATCAAAAAGGAAAAAATATGACTGGAAAGATTGCGTAGCAAGGCTAAGGAGACGCAATTGGGGGGGATGGAGGAAAGTAAAAAATTCACGTCCCCCAAATTGACACGAGGTACGGAATGGACGCTTTTGCGATACTAAGATTTTGATTTGAATTGAGCGGCAGAACGCGGATGGTAGGAAAATTACAAAAATTTAAAAAGTAATTTTTCTTAATATTAATGTTAGGAATATAAAAATTAGCTGGCCGGATGGCCTATTCTGAGCAGTGAAATAATATGATCTTAATTTTACAAACGGATAGATAATATTGAAGATAATGACAAAAGACAGTGTAGTTTACATCATCGACAGACTGCCTTGAATAAAAAGTGTCGTTATTTGCACACAAAACACGACCTTGGGGACGCAGGTGTTCAAAGTTACTTATTATGGAGGAGAGGGTTTTTGAGCGGTAGCTGTGTCTAAATATAACTTTTTACGACAAAATTTTAAGGGGAGAGAAAGGTTGCTTCAAAAATCAAGCACATTTTTTTTAGAAACACAAGTAGAGACGGACAGACTAACAGATAACCATCCATACTTGACTGAAGCATGACTGAAATGACTTTAGTGTAGAAATTTGAAATTTAAAGTACAACTAGGCAGTGATTGGCCACAGACAATCATATCATTAGCGCTCAGACGCGAAAGTGGGGTCATTCTTCAATAATTGTTCAGTGTTAGACACAGATTTTAAAGTGTGGTGTTTTCCCATATGAAAGACAGTGAATAAATTTAGGGACGCCATACTATAGCCAGCAGCTCAGCTGAGTTTTGCTAGCAATTCTGTGTTATGTATTCATAATCTGGTAAGATTGAAATTATTTCTTTATATATTTTGAATATTGTTTCATGTTCGAGTGATTTGATACTGCCATATCAAAATCTAGCCTTACAAACAAGTAGGGAGTTGCTCTAGACCCCCCGCCCAAGTCAGGGTCTAGGGACCAACAAGGTACATAAACTACAGCAAGGATTATGCAAGATATATCAAGCGTTGAAACAGATTACCTATCTTCTTTTAGGGCCGACAACTAATAAATATTTTTCAGAATCTATAGTCTGGGAGGATCTATCTGATGTAAACCCACCATGGTAACTGTGCTGTTTGGTCAGAGAGATCTGACCTGTCTGTATGATGTGGTTGTTGTGTCAGTGTGGTGTCCAGACGTGGGTATAGAATAGATTTTGACACATAGCCCATACTTTGATTGCAGAGCTGTGAGTTTCTATCGACAACAAAGCAGAGTCTATTCGGTGGGTGACTTTACTCGAGTGTATCTGTGCAGTTCTTGTGACAGAGACCACCATTATAGCCCGTCAGCACGGAGAGGTGGGACCGCAAGTTTTCAGCACCAGAGCTACAAAAAGATGAGTGAGCCTCTGGTCTGCTGGACATTCACCAACTATTGGTAGTGACTAATATCCCCGTAAAAATTCCCACCATTTTCTGGACATTGTGTAGTCAATATAGACAGGTGTGATGAGGCCACCCCAACAGCACAAACAGTAAATATCCTCCCAAAGAGATGACTACTCGAACTTTTTTTTAATAAAACTAACTAGTCTAGTACTTAAATAGGTACGCTCTTGCATTTATTATGTAACATTCCATGCATTTTTTTTCATAAATTTTCAATCCTTCTTTTAAAACAAGTTCTGGTCACATAAAACTTGATCCAGAACCAATAAATGTAATATAATTATATCAAAAACTTTATACACGTGAGTTAGTTCAGTGTATTTTAACACTTGTTAATCTTATTAGTCTTCTTAAATGTCTGTGGGTGTATTTATAACTAACACACCACATTACACATCATTACCCTAGACACTTTACGTAGCCACATTCATTAAGAAAAAAAATTAAGTGTGAGGTCGTAGTGGTAGCAAGAAAGGCCTTCTGATAATTCTCAACTACATTTTATCTCAGGAGCCTTCACAGCTGGCCTCATACAAGTTACATGTAGTAATAACACCATCATACAATACCATCAACACCACTACAAATGTGTAACACATTTTCCTGCCAGACTGTGCATGGATGAGGCCGATTAATAAATAAACAACCTTGGGATGATCACAGTCGATTATCTTATCCATGGGAATGTCTCTGTCGGACCAAGTTGTTGTCAATATTTGAGAGACCACATAACAATATGTGTAGCATAGGCTATCCCTGGTTAGATAAATTCTCTGGTCGGTGGTAGGTTCTGGCAGATGAGTAATGGTCTTGTTCATAACGAATGAACCTAGGCTTTATTTGTCTAATACAAGGGGATCGACAGGGTGACCAACACTATAGTAATTTGACACCTATACTGGTTCATGATACTCTTCCTGTCTCAAATCCGTCATACATCAGTCCATGTACTTATTTGGTACTAAGGCTTGCCGGATGTTATAACTTTTAATTGGATGATAGACAGGAAACTAACTCATGATTGGTCTTGGGATCTAACAGTCAGTTAATTTAATCTCAAAACTAACTACAAAATCTCTCTACCAAATTTATTATCACCAAGTGACGTTGACCAATCATACTTCTAGTTTAAGGACTTTCCGGTCTAACCTGTATGAAAATCCACACAAGATTTAATGACGTCATAGACTCATGAGTACCATGACATATGATGTCATTGATTTATGGCTATTGTTTGTTTACTAACTAGTCTATACAAGTACTTAGTGTATCAGACTTGCTGAAGTACTTTCTATCCTAAGGGCGGCGTAGAAAGCCATACGGTTACAGTGAGTGTTAACATGATTGATAATAGACGGAAGCTGACATATATGTTGACTGTAAACAACACATTTATTTTTACGTTGGTTTCGCAAGAATTTCTCGTGTGAGAAGGGGAAATATGCGCTTCTTGCGTGATATTGGCTTGGCATTTAAAATGTAAAATTACAACATTTCTGATTGGAGCCTTGTCATTTAGTAGCAATCTGAATGTGGGCCGAATGTGGCCTTATAATTTAGCGCATTGTAAGTTTACCGCACTGTAAAATTTAACTCGTCAAGAAGACAGCCAGTCAAGCCAGAGCAAGGAATAGGATCAGGATTCCACTTTAAAGGACCGTACAACGCGTGTGAGCTTCTTGTGAATTTACACAACGACAACTCTACCTTCATTAATACGGAGAGGCCGAAATTCTAGGACACTGAACACTAAGTCATAGTGGGAGTCTATTGTAAAGTAACACCCCAACAACGTGTAATCTTAATAAAGTTGCCTTAACTATTTTACAATATTTCTCTGAGCCAGAAGTCGGTTTCCCAAAATAGATTTTCGGGTCAGTTGTACATTTTATAATTCTACATTTTGCATTATTAACATGTGAAAATTGCTAGTGGATGTCCAAGTCATACGAGGCTGGCAACCTCAGCATAAAGGGTGATGGTTTCATGAATCACCAATGCAAGAGCTCGTGACTGCTTTTTGTGGGTTTCTCACAGAGAATCAAAAGCAGAGGTAGTCCCAAGTTCCATATGGAGCAGGAAGTAGATGATGATAGAACTGATGTACTTACTTATTAGATTAACATTTTCAATCAATTCAAAAGTAAATGCAAACATGTTCAATATAAATGCAATGGATGTTTTTCGCTCACTGGGATAAACGTTAATGCTCAGAGAGGGTAAAGTTATGAGGCAGATGGGATAGTGGAATGAGAAAAAGAGCGCAGACCCCTGATTTCGTGTCAGGAAACCCAATACTCAGGAGGGTACTTGTTTCTCTCTTATTTCATGATACTAGTCGGTGGTACCAATTGGTGGTGCTATCTGTGGAACCAACAGCAGATGGGTCTTAACAGACGCTGGGTCATCTTCACAATTACCCCACGATACTACTAGGGACGTGTTGCGGCCACCAGACTTGACCAGTGACGAAAGTGAACTAGTCCATAACCTGCAAAGAATAAGCATCGGCTGGAACAGGAACCAACCGACATCTTATTGGCAGCTAAGTACCCATTCAAAGCTGCAAAGTGAACTCTGTATCTTCAAATCAACAAGAACTTTTCAAATACTTCCATCACCTGTGAGGAAATTTTAAAGACTCTATCTAAATTCACCCCACTCTTATTTATTTTACATTTGTTAACGATAATTGGTTAATAGATTGTGTTATTTGTATATATATACAAATTTATAGTTGATTTTGTCATTTTGAGTGAATTGCATCCGTATGTCTCACTCGTTTTAAATGCTTATAACAGAGCTACTTAAGTTATATTTTACTGAATTAAATCAGTTGAGAGCTCATCAGCAAAATCCTAACTCATAGAAGGTCAGGAAAGATACAAAGTTTACACGGCCTGGATCGTATCAGCCGGAGTTCTTGATTTATGTAAATTCCTATGAGGCTCCCTAGAACAGAAGCACCATTCTTCAATTCACATCTCTGCCAAGTAACCTTGAGCGAAAGACAGACACCTTTGAAGACTCTCAGTACATACTCTGAATTTTGGCCACTGCTGAGTAAGGAGAGTAAATCACGTGACAGTCACAAAGGACGCCTTTACACTTAACTTCCTATATCCCTTAAAGTTTGGACATAACGCACTCCCCATAATACGAACCCGTCCTATAACGAACAATACCAAAAACCAAGTAACTTTTCGGAAAATACGTAAAAGAGGCGCATTACACAATGAAAACTAAACTGAACACCTAATAACTAAATGCGCATGCCTTGCAATATTTTTGTGGTAATGTGAGAGGTTATTGATGTTACTGCACTAAGGGTAAACAAAGTGAGGTCCAGCTGTGTAAGTTCCCTGAGTCTAATTGTTGATGATGATGTTCTCAGGGTCCCTATCCGCTACCTCTCTAAGATCTCACTCTGTGTAAAATAATCTCTGTGATGTTGTGTGGCAAGTGTCTAGGGTAATGTATCTATTGTGATGTATGAACAATGCCAAACATAACTGTAACTCAATAAAAGTGAAGTAAGTAAGACTGTTGGTAAAGTTATATTAATATATTACAATTTTTTTATTCTCCTGTACCTCAATTCTTTTGGGACAGGAATGTTTTCAAATCAAGAAAATTTTATTTACAACATATAAATAAATAAAGAGGACCCTTTGTCCATAACTGGTATATTAAAGTATCACTGTATGTTTATCCCACAGTCTGATTTACTATTTTCTATAACCAAAAGTCACTTATGTGAGGGTCTGTTGGTATCATCACGCCCACAGGAATTTCTATTCTGGTTGTGGAAATTGTTAAGATGAGATCGCATATGCCCATTTAAAGGGACTTGACCTAACAGCTTGTCTGAGGTGGATGACTGTAGACTATGCAATGTCAACACAAGATTTGTCTTCTGACCACTGATGCAGCATGCAGCTTTACTGAGGCTTCAAAGTACACAAGGTCTGCCTGCACCAGGTTTCCTGCCACCACTTAGTAATAGGCAATATAACCCTGAAAAAGAAGGATATTCCCTCCCTTTTATATGCTGGCTATCACAATTCCACAACTAATCAATACTAAGATTACCTGGGGGTCAGTCACGTGTGCGAACCATTTGCACCAGACCCTATTTTCTTTGACTTCACTCCGTCCTGTGTTTACATTCTTCTTCCATATGGCTGCAACGCCCCTGTCACCGTAAGCATTGATTGACCTCCCTAAAATCAGCAGGGGTATACAATTTTCTTCTTGTGACCTGTTAAATCTTTTGTTCAAACATCCTAGGTATGTTTTCATGTGTCATTAGAACACTGTGGCACTGCAGAAGATTGCTAGTAGCCTCTGGACTTACAGTCGTGAGATTTTATGGCAATATTCAAACACAAATTAGTTTCACTTCCCTCTAAGTCTGCTTTAGGTACTTCCTACTAAAGCGGTCGTAAACTCTTCCAACTGGCAATGTCGAACAACAAAATATGGCGCACAATCTGTGGCAAGTTACATGCTAATGAAATACTAATACTTATTTATCTTACCGCAAGTAAAGAATAATCACACAATCACAGGATTGACTAGCAGTAAATGGCTCAATTCCAGACTGCTGTGTCGTCCAGACGGCAAAGGCATTTGTCACCAACGCTTTGCATCTGCTCTCAACCTTTCTGTGTTTAAGTTTTTCTCAAATGGCGGACTTATTCAAGCAAGGTTAAAAGTTATCACTTCCAACCAGTCAATCAAAAGACGCGTCAAAACAATTAACTAATTTTGGACCACAAACATTGAGCGTTTTTCAGTGTGTTCGCTCGTCTGTTATTTAATTTTTGTTAATAACACATATTAGACATTTTTCTCACTCCAACCAAAATTTTTATCGTTACTATACAACGAGGTAACAATCCGATTGGTTGTTAATTTTTATGACGTTCGTTAATAAATATTAGGGGGGGGGGGGGGGTGTGTTTGGGGGTAGTAACCTTTTTAACTTGGTGTAGTAGCAGAATTCAAATTCTTTAGTCAAATTGTTGGCGGTTGATTTTACGGTGGCGTTGAGACAAATTTCAAATGCGGTAGTTATTAATAGATTTTAGGAGTACGTTAGTTAATTTTCAAGCGGGGAAAACTGAGCGGGGTGTCACACAGATTTACTTTACTACAATTTTCATACTGCAATTTCGAGGAAATACGAAAAAAAGCGCGTATCGCAGCGTGAACGCGAAATTAAACACCCAATAAACATTTTATTTGTTGTTTTCAGGTAGAATAACTGAGATGTTATAACATTTACAGTCTTATCTTTTTTGGGGAGACACCCTGTATGTCATCATGTTTTCTCTTTCTGCTCCCCATGGATCATACAGCCACCTCTGCGACTGCTCCCACCTTCCCCCAAGCAGGAATTCTGAACCAAAGCATTCATGTGCTGTAGTAACTGTAGTGCTCTGTAGCATTTTGTAGCAGGTCATGATGAGGTAGCAAGCACCCAGACGGAACCTCGTATTAGTAGCCTCATACGACATGCATGAGGTGGTAGTAGGTTTATTCTTTCTTTGTATTCTCAGAGACATCCGGGACTGTACACGGGACTGTACACAGGACTGTACACGAGACTGTACACGAGACTGTACACGAGACTGTACACGAGACTGTACACGGGACTGTACACAGGACTGTACACGGGACTGTACACGAGACTGTACACGATACTGTACACGAGACTGTACACGAGACTGTACACAGGACTGTACACGAGACTGTACACGAGACTGTACACGAGACTGTACACGAGACTGTACACAGGACTGTACACGAGACTGTACACGAGACTGTACACAGGACTGTACACGAGACTGTACACGAGACTGTACACGAGACTGTACACGAGACTGTACCCGAGACTGTACACAGGACTGTACACGAGACTGTACACGAGACTGTACACGGGACTGTGCACGGGACTGTACACGAGACTGTACACGGGACTGTAGACGGGACTGTACACGACACTGTACACGAGACTGTACACGGGACTGTACACGAGACTGTACACGGGACTGTACACAGGACTGTACACAGGACTGTACACGAGACTGTACACGAGACTACGTGAGACTGTACACAGGACTGTACACGAGACTGTACACGAGACTGTACACAGGACTACACGAGACTGTACACGGGACTGTACACGGGACTTACGCGGGACTGTACACCAGACTGTACACGGGACTGTACACGGGACTGTACACGAGACTGTACACGAGACTGTACACGGGACTGTACACGAGACTGTACACGAGACTGTACAAAGGACTGCACACGAGACTGTACACGAGACTGTACACGAGACTGTACACAGGACTGTACACGAGACTGTACACGGGACTGTACACGGGACTGTACACGAGACTGTACACGGGACTGTAGACGACACTGTACACGACACTGTACACGAGACTGTACACGGGACTGTACACGAGACTGTACACGGGACTGTACACGGGACTGTACACAGGACTGTACACAGGACTGTACACGAGACTGTACACGAGACTGTACACAGGACTGTACACGAGACTGTACACGAGACTGTACACAGGACTGTACACGAGACTGTACACGAGACTGTACACCAGACTGTACACGAGACTGTACACAGGACTGTACACGAGACTGTACACGAGACTGTACACGAGACTGTACACGAGACTTACACGAGACTGTACACGGGACTGTACACGAGACTGTACACGATACTGTACATAGGACTGTACAGGGACTGTACACGAGACTGTACACGATACTGTACACGGGACTGTACACGGGACTATACACGAGATTGTACACGAGACTGTATACGAGACTGTACACGAGACTGTACACGGGACTGTAGACGACACTGTACACGAGACTGTACACGAGACTGTACACGGGACTGTACATAGGACTGTACACGAGACTGTACACGAGACTGTACACGGGACTGTAGACGACACTGTACACGAGACTGTACACGAGACTGTAGACGAGACTGTACACGGGACTGTACACGAGACTGTACACACGACTGTACAGAAGACTGTACATGAGACTGTACACGGGACTGTAGACGACACTGTACACGAGACTGTACACGAGACTGTACACGGGACTGTACACGAGACTGTACACGAGACTGTACACGGGACTGTACACGGGACTGTACACGAGACTGTACAAGAGACTGTACACGAGACTGTACACGGGACTGTACACAGGACTGTACACGATACTGTACAATGACTGTACACGGGACTGAACACGAGACTGTACACGAGACTGTACACAGGACTGTACACGAGACTGTACACGAGACTGTACACGGGACTGTAGACGAGACTGTACACGGGACTGTACACGGGACTGTACACGAGACTGTACACGAGACTGTACACGGGACTGTACACGAGACTGTACACAGGACTTACACGGGACTGTACACGGGACTGTACACGGGACTGTACACGAGACTGTACACGAGACTGTGCACGAGACTGTACAAGAGACTGTACACGAGACTGTACACGGGACTGTACACAGGACTGTACACGATACTGTACACATGACTGTACACGGGACTGTACACGAGACTGTACACGAGACTGTACACAGGACTGTACACGAGACTGTACACGAGACTGTACACGGGACTGTAGACGACACTGTACACGAGACTGTACACGGGACTGTACACGGGACTGTACACGAGACTGTACACGAGACTGTACACGGGACTGTAAACGAGACTGTACACAGGACTTACACGGGACTGTACATAAGACTGTACACGGAACTGTACACGAGACTGTACACGAGACTGTTCACAGGACTGTACACGGGACTGTACACGAGACTGTACACAGGACTGTATACAAGACTGTACACGAGACTGTACACAGGACTGTACACGGGACTGTACATGGGACCGTACACGAGACTGTACACAGGACTGTACACGAGACTTACACGAGACTGTACACAGGACTGTACACGGGACTGTACACGAGACTGTACACGGGACTGTACACGAGACTGTACACGAGACTGTACACAGAACTGTACACAGAACTGTACACGGGACTTACACGAGACTGTACACAGGACTGTACACAGGACTGTACACGGGACTGTACACGAGACTGTACACGGGACTGTACACGAGACTGTACACGAGACTGTCCACGGGACTGTACACGGGACTGTACACGGGACTTACACGAGACTGTACATGGGACTGTACACGAGACTGTACACGGGACTGTACACGAGACTGTACACAGGACTGTACACGGGACTGTACACGGGACTGTACACGAGACTGTACACAGGACTGTACACGGGACTGTACACGAGACTGTACACGAGACTTACACAGGACTGTACACGGGACTGTACACGAGACTGTACACAGGACTGTACACGGGACTGTACACGGGACTGTACACAGGACTGTACACGGGACTGTACACAGGACTGTACACGGGACTGTACACGAGACTGTACACATGACTGTACACATGACTGTACACGTGACTGTACACAGGACTGTACACGAGACTGTATACGAGACTGTACACGGGACTGTACATGGGACCGAACACGAGACTGTACACGGGACTGTACACAGGACTGTACACGGGACTGTACACGGGACTTACACGAGACTGTACACGAGACTGTACATGGGACCGAACACGAGACTGTACACGAGACTGTACATGGGACCGA
>JAMPIV010005674.1:127500-136504 GCA_024509875.1 Oreohelix idahoensis
TCTAATAAAGGCAGTAGTTAGCTCAAGTTTCCTGACATCTTCAAACAGTTTTTCATGGAGTGAAATAGGTTGTTGCCAAGTGCTACTCGGTTCATGGCTTGTCTTATTCCAAACTACCAATACCGAAAATTGACATGATTTTATCAAGGTAGATCCTTAATAGAGCTCAGTTTTTGTAAGGTAGAACTCCACAGCTCCTGGGATGCCTATCGCTTATTTAACTTAATCAACTGGATGAGTAGTTAAGGGGGCCATTGACCCTTATTGCCCGGGCAACCCAGAACACCGTCAGTCCGCCAATGGATTTATCCGCATTGTGCGAGCAACGAAAAAAAAACAAAATAGACACACACAAACTTTCAAGTGCCTGTGTACTTGTGTACATGTATGTATCTTCTTTTTCGTGGGCCTTCCATCCCCACCCCTTCCCCCTTCCCAAACAACAGATCTCCACCCAATTAGTGGTTTCAAAATTTACACACGCCAACACGCACGTTATAGCTTGGTACTTATAAAGGACTTGACGTGTGTGATGTGTGTGTGTGAATTCTTTAAATATAGACTTCCAAAGATGAACAAAGAAACAAAAGCACTTCAGCTATCTTATCACAGTACTAACCAAACAGTGTGCTCGACATATTGACTTGAACTCTGAACCTAATGGCGTATCACAGATACACCGAGTCTGTGGGCAGCTGATTTGTGTATAGCCAGCAATGTATATTAATTAACACAGATGTACGATTGTTTGTATGTGAAAAGCGCTGGTTAATTCTAGTTTACGTTTTATTGCTGCGCTATCTATCTATCTATCTATCTATCTATCTATCTATCTATCTATCTATCTATCTATCTATCTATCTATCTATCTATCTATCTATCTATCTATCTATCTATCTATCTATCTATCTATCTATCTGTCTGTCTGTCTGTCTGTCTGTCTGTCTATCTATATATCTATCTTTCTTTCTATCTACCCATCCATCCATCCATCCATCCCTCCCTCCCTCCCTCTCCATCCATCCATCTGTGGTCGTTGGTGATGATGATGATGTATAGTGGGTTCGTATCACTGCCCTAAACAGTAGGCAGCTCTTTTAGTTGATGATATTAGGATGACTTCTGTCTCAACACAACGACAACAGTTCACAACTAACAAGTGATGGATGATCTCAATTATCGATGAGTGACTCCACCCGGACAGCGGTGGAAATTAACGTTGAAACGTTTATTTAAACGATCAAAACAAATGTTGAAAATATGATATGCCCAACCTTCCTCATGAGGCTGGTATACCTTATACGGTAAAAACTCCCGTAGGTAATGATATTCACATTCTTACTTTCTCTCTATGTTCACGGTCGCTGCTTCTGTATTCGTCTCTAGTACCTATGGTGGTCATGGCTTGAGAACCACTTCTGTATTCGTCTCTAGTACCTATGGTGGTCATGGCTTGAGAACCACTTCTGTATTCGTCTCTAGTACCTATGGTGGTCATGGCTTGAGAACCACTTCTGTATTCGTCTCTAGTACCTATGGTGGTCATGGCTTGAGAACCACTTCTGTATTCGTCTCTAGTACCTATGGTGGTCATGGCTTGAGAACCACTTCTGTATTCGTCTCTAGTACCTATGGTGGTCATGGCTTGATAACCACTTCTGTATTCGTCTCTAGTACCTATGGTGGTCATGGCTTGAGAACCACTTCTGTATTCGTCTCTAGTACCTATGGTGGTCATGGCTTGAGAACCACTTCTGTATTCGTCTCTAGTACCTATGGTGGTCATGGCTTGAGAACCACTGCTGTCGATATTTTCTGCCCTCTAAAATCTTGATATGGCAATATTGTCCTTTCTAGATGTTCTGTTCTATTTCTTCTGTGTCACGCGTAGGGAGAGAGCAAGGTCGACACAGGTCAACTGCTCTAGATAACAGTAAGAATATTTGATTGATTTTCTTGCAATACTGTAATAGTGATGTTATTTGTTATGAAACCAAGAGGTTAACTGTCTGAAATCAAGGGTAACTAAATACCATGTAAGAATATCAGACAAGTTGTTCTCCCACGTGACTTTTGTTCCACAACTAACATACACCACACGATGTTGACAATTCGACAATAAAGAGGACAGTAAACAAGAAAGGGAAGTAATCACAAAAAGAGAGCTCTGGACAGGCTTATGATATTTTATCAAATTGACTCAGACGTGTAGTAAGTAAATAAACAATATGCTATTTATTAAGGGAATCACATTTACAAAGGGTTATTTTACATCTGATGAAAAAAAAAAATATGGACGTTTAAATCTGAAAAATAAACAGGAATCTAGGTCCCAGTGGGGTGCCTTATTTTCTTCCCTGACTAAGTCTGAGCGTTTGATGGCTATGGGTGTATGTGGTCTTCCTTCGCTTTATTATACTTATCGTAGTGTTCTTGTAGGATGTAGGCTGAGAGGACACTCTGCTGTGACTTCTTGATGAGAGCACGTGGTGGTGACTGACTGCCCTGTGTGGCACTAGTGTCTTTAAGGATGTCTGGTTCACACTCAGGGGTGAAGATTCAGTCCCTGTCCCTTCTTGATTTTTGGGCTCAGCAAAATTGAGGGAGGTCGAAGCCAGGTCCTATGTTACTGACACTCTGCACACACAAAATCACTTCAGGTTCACACAATCAGAACTTGAATATTTGAATATATTCATAAGCACGTTATTGACTTTACACACAGTTGTGTACAATCTGTGTATATTCTTTAAAAGTCTTATGTACTTAAAATTTAGTTTAGGCTGCTTTCACGGTGTTCATCAAGAGAGTAAAGTAAAGTTACATTTTCCTCTGATAAATACAGTTTAAGACCGGAAATAGGTGGTCGTCTATGGGTCACGGGTTAATTGATGTCACCCAGAAAAACCCACCATTACCATCGCGTCTTCGCAAAACCCTACCTGCGGAATCTAAATGGCCTGTTAACGAAATTTAATACAAGAACTTCACCTGATCTCGCGTTCTCGTAGGAAAAAAAAAGGGGGGGTCATAGGGAAGACTAGAAAACAGTGACAGGATGGACTGAGTAAAGGAATGTGGAAGATTTAGGAAGAGAAAGGATAGACTGCTCCATGACAGATAGCCCCCCATTTAAGTTAGTGGTCAGACTAACAACGCGAGTCTAACTTTCTCTGTGCATTCTATCACGTATGATTCTAACGTCACGTCTAAACTTCACTCTCTTCATTTACTTTTACGATCCTCTCGGACAGCGATGCTGAATCCGATGGTGTTTCTTCGATTGTGTCTAATTCTGCCAGCGTATGCCTGCTCAGAAAGTCTGCTCCCACGTTGATCTTCCCTGGGATGTATTCCACCTTGAAGGAATAGGGCTGAAGTAGTAAAGCCCAACGCATGAGTCGTGCATTAAGTTTCTTTGACGCCGCTAGAAACATAAGTGGGGCATGGTCACTTTGTACTGTAAATTTTACTCCATAGAGATATGGCTGATGTTTTTGTACCGCCCATACCAAGGCAAGACACTCCTTTTCAATTGTTGAATAATTCCTCTCTGCTGAGTTTAACCTACGACTGGCATAGGCTACAGGAAACAACAAGTCAGGATTGTTATCATCTGTCTGCATCAGTGAAGACCCAATTCCAATGTTACATGCGTCTACGCGCAGCACAAACGGCTTTGCTAGGTCCGGTAGTCTCAGTATAGGTCGTGATGTCAGCTTATGTTTAAGTGTAGCATACACTTCTTCACAATCCGGAGTCCAAACTACTTTCTCTGGCTGGCCTTTCCTGGTCAGATCCGTCAGCGGGGCGGTCAGTGTATTAAAACCCTGAATAAAGCGCTGGTAATATGCACAAAGGGACATAAATGAACGGGTGTCTTTCTTGGTAATAGGACGCGGTGCTTGTTTTATTTTCTCAACGTTTTTATCCACAGGCCACATACAGCCATGAGTGATCGTGTGTCCCAGAAATTCTAACTCCTTGAAACCAATTAAACATTTACTGGGTCGCGCCGTATGTCCCGTCTCTTTCAGTCGCTGGAGCAGCTGGGCGAGGGCTTCCAAATGTTCCTCAAATGTGCTCGTTGCTATTAATATGTCATCCATAAAGTTGTGGATGGCATTATTTTGCAATGGGGTGAGTAATTTCCTCATCATTCTGGTGAAGATACCCGGAGCGTTGCTCAACCCAAATGGCAGAACATTAAACTAATAATGTCCTTCAGACGTACTGAAAGCAAGCAACGGCCTAATTTCTTTCTTGACCGGGATTTGATAATAACCCTTGCTCAGGTCAATTTTTGTGAAGAATTTGGCCTTACTTAATTTGGTGAAGAGTCCATTGGGGTCAGGTAAGGGTTCTGGTTGGAACTCTGTCACAGCATTAAGTCGTCTATAGTCGATGCAGAGACGAGCTTCTCCACTAGGTTTTTGGAGGAGCACAACACTCGCACTATAGGGTGATTCAGATTTGGATATTATATTGGCGTTTAGTAATTGCTCAATTTCCTCTTGCAATGCCCTTGCTTTTGCATACGGTATTGGGTATGTTTTCACCCTGACAGGAGTTGGATCTGTCACTTTCATCTCAAACTCGACGAGATTTGTCAGACCCGGCCTATCTGTGAGCACTTCTGAGTGTTCTTCTAAATGTTGTTTGACTTGTTCACCTTCTGCACTCCCTAAAGTTGAGCTTATTTGCACATCCTTGTGCGATTCTTGTGGACGAAGCGGATACTCAACATATATTTTGTCTTCATTATCCACTTCTGTGGCAACCGCCAGGGTCATAAGATGAGCTGGTTCGGGGTACGTACTTTTTAAGAAGATTTACATGATAAATCTTATGTTTCCCCTTTTTGGAGATTTTATAATTAGTACGAGAAATCTTCTGTACCACTTCAAATGGTCCCTGCCAACCGATTTGAAGTTTATTGTTGCCACTGGGCAACAACAAAAGTACTTTCTTCCCAATATGCAATTCCCTGTCCTTGGCTGATTTGTTGTAATGTTTGGCATACTTACTACGCGCTCGTCGCAAGTTTGTTGATGCCATCTCCCAACCAACCTTTAAGCGTTCCTTGAGTTCCTGGACATATTTTGACGCCGTAACAATACTGTCGTCTGCACTTTCATCTGTCATAGCCCGAAGAAGAGCTTCAAGCGGTCCTTTGATTGGACGCCCGAACAATAAGGTGGCGGGAGAGAGACCTGTCGAAGAGTGTGGCACTTCTCGGTAGGCAAATAGTGCTGCAGGCAGAAACAAATCCCAGGTTTCTGGTTTTTTCCTGAGCCAATTTGCGCAACATAGTGATGAGAGTTCCATTGAACCTCTCAACTTGTCCATTGGACTGAGGATGATAGGGCGAGGTGTGAATATGCTGTGTACGAAATACTCGGAAAACCTCTTCCGCTAACTTTCCCTTGAACTGTGACCCATTATCCGTAAGTATTTGTCGAGGAAAACCTAGCCTGGTGAATATACTCACTAATGCTTCTGCTACATGCACTGAGTCTGATGAGGGTAGTGCAATGGCTTCACCCCACATTGTACATGTGTCGACTAGTGTTAAAAATGCAGCGGTTCCTCCTTTTAGTTCTCAGAAGAGGTCCTATGATATCCACAGCTACTCTCTCGAAGGGAGTTCCTATTATTGGCATCTCTCCTAACGTCGCTGGGGATGTCCAATGTTTAGGTGCCACTCTTTGACACTGGGCACAGGACTTAACAAATCGGATGATATCTGCATTCATCCCCGGCCAATAGTAATGGGCTGATATGCGTTGCATGGTGGCATTTTGACCCATGTGACCGCTGAATGGAAGTGCATGACCCATCTCCAAGATTTGGTTCCTGTACGTAGATGGAACGACTAGTTGCCCATGTTCTAGTCCTATGTTTCCTGCTCTACGATATATTAATCCCAATTTCATATAAAAGTTTCCTTTCTGCAGGGGAGTATTGGCAAATGGCAGTTTCTTGAAGCAGGAGGCCAGAGTTGTATCCTGTGTTTGAGCATTCTTTAACTCCTGAGGGAGGGGATTCTGCACAGGTGCTGGCTCCTGTTCACTCGCAGCTTTACTTCTGGTTGTCACTGCCGCAATAACAAGAGGTTCTTTTGGTTCACCTAGGAATACGTATCTACAACCCAAGATCAGGTCATAGATTGGGTCATCCATGACTGCTGCTCTGATCTGTCCTGACACAAAGCGGGATTCCACCTGGATATTTGCTATTTGCAGAGTCATTGTCTTGTCACCTTTTGTGGCTCCACGAAGTTCCACAGTGTCTGGTGTTACCTGGCCAGGGTCTACCAGTGATGAGGCGACAACTGCATCAAATTCCAGTCCCGTGTCATAGAGGCATAATACGTGCTGTCCATTTACCTTCACTGTGTCGGTAACGGACGGTCGATTGAGGCTATTCGTTTGCCTCATTGAATTCTTCTTTGGCGATTTCGTCTGTATGAATGCAGCATGTTGAGGAGCGGGTTTAATTTTACATTCTTGAGTGTGGTGTGTGTTCGTCTTACACACCTTACACCACTTCCTCCCCGTCTCCTGGTTAGTAGAGGTCCTCTCCTGTTTATCCTATTATAAGTTTGTGATGTGTTCTGTGCTTTATGGGAAAATCCACTAGATTTAGGGTGATTGTCGGAACAGGGGTGTGTAGATGCTTTTGCAGGCATATCAGTATATTTCCGTCTTGTAGACTGAGCTTCTGCCAAAGCTCCCTGAAACCTTTCAGCCAGAGTGAGTAACGACTCAAGGTTTTCGGCCCATGCTCTGCTAGGAACCTTCTCATATCTGGTGTCATTGTGTCCTTGAGTTGTTCCATAATAATCATTTCCTGAATCCCTTCCAGAGACTCAGGAAAGTTTCCTAACGTGCGCCATTTTTGCAGATAGGATTCGAGGCGAGATGCAAACTGTGCAAATGTTTCCCCTATGTCTCTTCTGGCCCGACGAAACTGCTTCCTGTAAGCTTCTGAATTAAGTTCAAATCTTTGTAAAAGGGCCTTCTTTAGAGTATCATATTTATTTTGCTCAGTAATTGGCAACTTCATGTACACCTCATATGCTGTTCCACGCAATCCTTGTGAGAGTTTGAGCGCCCATTTATCTTTGTCCAGACCATACGACGAGGCAAATCGTTCGAATCTATCAAGGTACGTGTCGATTTTCTCGGCGCTGTTGGAGAAAATTTCTAAAGGAAATGACATAGCATTAGTTCCTGTAGCATGACTGGTAATTGTGTTACCATCTGCTGAAGGAGAGGCACCAGAAGATTCTAATGTACTGGGACTAGCCTCTACTTCAACTCTTCTAGCTTCTACGTCTAATTCCTTTAATCTAGTTTCATGCTGCCTTTCTTTTTCTCTCTCCTCGGCTTGTCAAATTTCTCTCCTCTCCTGTGCTTCTCTCTCTGCTCGCTCCTTTTCTAATCTCTCTTCTCTGTCAAGATGTTTATCGATTTCGGCGCTAATGAAACTCGTTAACTCATTACCTACCATCCCCATGTCCTTAGCGAATTCCATTAAACTAGATCTTACTTTGGCTAATTCAGCCATTGTTGGTGCTGAATAAATCTTGTGGGTAAATTATCTCCCAATATACAAGAACAATTTTTTACCAAAGCAATAATGTTAGTCAGTGAATAGAATATGACTAATAGCACATTAACTCCATACACTCACTCACTCCTTAACTAAAATTAACTTCTTAGAAAGTTATTTGAAAAAGGAAAACCACCACACTACTAGCTTCAATTAATTCTTAATATCCTGTCCAGATGCTACAACGATAAAGTCTAGGGGATAGAAAAAGATTCTCACTCTAGAAGGTGAAGAAAAGCAATATTTTTGAGCGAAGGCAATGGTTTATGCCTCAGCTCTTTGCTATTCGTATCACCAGCGAGAGCTACTGTGCGCTAGGATACTTAAATCTCGAGGCGAGCCCCCACTTGTCACGCGTAGGGAGAGAGCAAGGTCGACACAGGTCAACTGCTCTAGATAACAGTAAGAATATTTGATTGATTTTCTTGCAATACTGTAATAGTGATGTTATTTGTTATGAAACCAAGAGGTTAACTGTCTGAAATCAAGGGTAACTAAATACCATGTAAGAATATCAGACAAGTTGTTCTCCCACGTGACTTTTGTTCCACAACTAACATACACCACACGATGTTGACAATTCGACAATAAAGAGGACAGTAAACAAGAAAGGGAAGTAATCACAAAAAGAGAGCTCTGGACAGGCTTATGATATTTTATCAAATTGACTCAGACGTGTAGTAAGTAAATAAACAATATGCTATTTATTAAGGGAATCACATTTACAAAGGGTTATTTTACATCTGATGAAAAAAAAAATATGGACGTTTAAATCTGAAAAATAAACAGGAATCTAGGTCCCAGTGGGGTGCCTTATTTTCTTCCCTGACTAAGTCTGAGCGTTTGATGGCTATGGGTGTATGTGGTCTTCCTTCGCTTTATTATACTTATCGTAGTGTTCTTGTAGGATGTAGGCTGAGAGGACACTCTGCTGTGACTTCTTGATGAGAGCACGTGGTGGTGACTGACTGCCCTGTGTGGCACTAGTGTCTTTAAGGATGTCTGGTTCACACTCAGGGGTGAAGATTCAGTCCCTGTCCCTTCTTGATTTTTTGCGCTCAGCAAAATTGAGGGAGGTCGAAGCCAGGTCCTATGTTACTGACACTCTGCACACACAAAATCACTTCAGGTTCACACAATCAGAACTTGAATATTTGAATATATTCATAAGCACGTTATTGACTTTACACACAGTTGTGTACAATCTGTGTATATTTCTTTAAAAGTCTTATGTACTTAAAATTTAGTTTAGGCTGCTTTCACGGTGTTCATCAAGAAAGTAAAGTAAAGTTACATTTTCCTCTGATAAATACAGTTTAAGACCGGAAAGAGGTGGTCGTCTATGGGTCACGGGTTAATTGATGTCACCCAGAAAAACCCACCATTA